>JAAGNO010017972.1:29133-65347 GCA_033439905.1 Ceryle rudis
ACTTGACACCCACCCTTCAGATATTTGTAAACATTCATAAGATCCCCTCTCAGTCTTCTCTTTTCCAGGCTAAACAGACCCAGGGTAAACAGAAGTGTGTCACCATTGACTCCCTGTGCAGATCCTTCTAAGGCACTGGTCCACTCTGAGGATTCCCCTCCACCATAACTGGACCTTCCAAGCTCCCACTTCTCCCTGCTGACTATAAAAACACCCTAGACATTTATCTCAGAGCTAGGCCTATATGTTATCTGAAGTTAGTTGAGGAAACTGTACCCTCAGTGACTGCCAAGAAAAAAAGAAAATTTAAAATAAGACAAAAAAGGATGACAGAGAGACACTGTTTTTTTCAGAGGAGAAAAAGACAATTCCTTTATATAGTATGTGAGGTGAAACTAGTCACTTTAAGAGCGTGATACAGACCAATGTAATATAAGATATATATTTAAAACAGGTCAGAAGAGAATACTTTTTGTAATCTAAGTATGTGAATAAGCCTAAACTGCTGGGATGATAAGACACACTCAGTTTTGCAGTGCAGAAATGAGCCATGCAGTTATCGTGAAATATCAATATCTTAACAGCAGAATTTACATCAAAATTTACACAAGCAAATGCCCCACCCTTGAATACACATCCAAATCCATTTTAGTACAGAACATTATCTTTTATCACACAGGCAAATACAGCTTGTTTCTGTGGCACAAAAAAAAAACCAAACAGCTAAATACCTGGGTACTACCAATATTAAATATAAATAAACCAGCATACTTAGAGACTGATCTTCAAATCAGCAGTAAAACCTTGCTATTTATGTCTGAAAAATATAAAAATTTTGAAAACTGCTTCAGAAGTTTTTCACACTGCTGCAATTACTTCAGTAGCAATGGCTTTTTGTCCTGAAAAGTGATTTCTGTTCGGCCAACTTCTGTCCCCAGTGTCACACTATTTTTATCTAGGGGAGTGAAAACGAATGAGTAAAATGTATATTCATATCTAAAGGAATGGGCTTAAACACAACATAGTGCTATTATTTCAACAGAGTTATAGTTTTGCATTAGGCACTGCTTTCCTGTGCATGTGAATCTGCATATGTGTGTTTATGTGTCTCTATACGCACAAATGATAAGTAGCTACATCATTTACATTTTTATGGCTGAAGACCTTGATTGGATTTTCATAATGCCAGGAGGACCCATTTGGGATTCAGGTCCTGCTGTGCAAATACTCGCTAAGATATCTGCCCCAAAGAGCTTGTAACTCTAAGAGGATAAAATGTGGCAGGAAAAATAATTAGAGGGAGATGAAGTGATTCTCTCTGGTTAGATGGGAGGGTCAGTCAGCTCCAGGACCAGAACAAGCATTTGTACTTGTCTGGCACTGATTTATTTGTGAATCAGCAGCACTAGCCCAGCTTTATCCTGGGCTCACACCCAGATTGTCCCTCCCTCTTGTGCTGGTGGGTGGAAGAATGTCCCTGATCTCGGCTGAGCTGCACAGCAATATCATCCCCTCCCAGAGAAGACCCCCTCATGGCATAACTCAGCCCTGGTTTTCTGCATGCACACCTCCTAGGAATCATGCCCAAGACTCATGTAAGGAAAAGATTTTGCTGTTGCTGGACCTCTTTTTGAGGTAGAAGGGGGAAGGAAAATGTTTCCCTGCTATAGGCTTGTTTCTCCATCACACGAAAGGTACAAGGAAGATCTTGAACTCCTATGGCTGTCCCCAAGGGGACGTGACTGTCAGCCAGGAACCCCCAAGGAATGGCAAGCTCTGACCCATCTCCACATGCTTCCTTTCCCGTCTTTGTGTGTCAGCCTTCCACAATGCTCTCCCAAATCATGAGCATCTCCATGCCTAGAGTCCAGGCCCTCAGTTCTAACTAACATATGGCCATAGCCAGGCAGGGAACCAGGCAGGTCACCTTGAGCATGGGATGGAGGTGAAATGAAAAGCATTGGAACATCCCTGAACCCCCACCACTCTCTGAGGCCAAGGTGCCAGAGCCAGTCTGAAAATAAGGCACCTGCATTTGCTCAGGACAAGGAGGTTGACTCTTGCAGAAGTTTTCTACCTCTGCATTTGTATTAGTTGTCAGCCCTGCTGGTTTTGGAACCACCACTGCTGATGTACTCAGTTTAGCCCCACTGTGGGTAGTGAAGGAGAAACAGGGTGGTACAAATGCAGCCATTTAGCCTTTTCTGTTGCTTCCATGTCTCCTTATTTCTCGTGATGAATTGCCCAAGTGATCAAGGCAGCAAGTGAAAGAGACTGCTTTCTTAAGCCTACTCAAGTGACTTCCAAAGAGTAGTAGGAACTATACATTCTGTCATGGTTGTGATACGCAGCAATGCGAATAAAATCTGCAGACTGCTGTGATTGTCCATGGTACCTCCACTGGCAAATTTACACAAAATTCAGAACCCCCTAAACTTCTCTTTTCCTTCTACTATACAAACTCATGATTTGTTTTGGTGTTGCCACCAGCCCTGTGATGCTGTCTCAGGATGTCACAGGAGTTTGGGAAGGCTTTAGATAACAGATTTGAAATTTCAGCATAATTTGCGGCTAATGCCTGAACTCCTGTTTCGTGATCTCAGCATAGTGAATGTGCTTTCTTGCAAATTAAGTCATCCTTGTCTCCGTTCCTCAGGGTTTGCATATGCAAACCCATGAGCAGCCACTGAGGTTAAGGTTTGGATGGGTGGTTTTATAAGTGGAAATCTGCTGATGGATCTGTGGGGATATTCTAGATGGCTATTTGCATTGGATTTGTACATATACAAAAAGAAAGGTTACTGTCAGTCATAGTTTTTAAATACATTTCTTAAATAATGGTATTTTAACTGAGGTTCACATTTACTCCTTGGGAATAGACACAGTTGATAAATTGGCAGAAGTTGCTTCTCTTCCACCACTGCTGCAAGACCAAAGAATCTTTTTGATGTCCATCCTCGTGTGGTTACACTTCTAAACCAAATGTAACCAGCTGACCTGGTTTTGTGGGCTGCTCTAGAAAGTCCTTGTGTGCAGTGTCTTCCCTCCCCACAGATCTGCTGGGCATGTGGACCTATATCTCTTGCTACTTGGGGTGTCCACAGAGGTATCCCAGAGAGCAGGCTGACAGAGAAAAAAAAGAAACCAGTTTTAAAGAAACAAAAGGAAGGTGTGTGTATGATACTCATTCAGAGAAGATGACAGTCTCATCAAAGCTGAGATGGGTTTTCCTCCCTTCCCCATTTCCTTGTCCCTTATGCTTTCATGACACACATACAGGTCTGTAGTAAGTTCAGGTTATTTGCCTAGGTAGGCTTCAACTATTTTCTGGGCTCTTTAAGTATCCTAAAAATAGGTATTTGTCTTCTTAGAGGTGGGGATTAAATGAGGTGCATATGTTGTACACCTGGCAAAACTGGCCTTGTCCCCTTCTTCACTGGCACAGTTGCTAAGTCCCTGAGGCCCACGTTGCTAACAGGCAATGACTGACAATACCACTGTCACACTGCTGGCACCACGTGGGTTTATTCTTGAATGGGTTTCTCCTGCGTTTATGTAAAAAAGTTTGTCACTATTTCTCCTGGCCATTGGAAGGTGACTTGGTATAGACAGGTGGAGAATGATGTTCCACTCTGTAACATTCTGTTGAGCCTACAGCCTTTCTGATAGCTAAGTCTTTTGTAGGGATGAAACTAGTGGGTCTGCCCATGGGGTTAAATTCTTACCTTCTACACTCCCAGGAATGGCCTTAAACAGAAATCCCCAGAGGAGCAGAGCCCTTGCTCTCACACTGCTGAACATGTCCAAGATGGTACATGCAGTGATGTCCTAAGACAGACTTACCATTTGCTTTACAAGAGTGATCACTGTTAGTTACCTAGAAATTATTATAGGAACTGTCATTTTTGCTTTAATTATTGCTAGAAATCAGGCACCTTGGTGGTTTGTTGATAGCATACTCTAAACTGGAAAAAAACATCTAAGATGCCATGTTCAGCATTGCCTTCTCAGGGTGGATCAGCTGCCTCTGGTGTCTGAGGATCTAGAAGTTGTGAGCAGCACTGTTCAGTGTGTTAGGGAAGGTGGTGCTGCACCTGGGAGACTGGCAAACCCAATGCAGCGTGTAGGTCGGGAGGCACTTTCTTTACATTTTTCAGATGTTTGCCTCATGCAACATCTCTCCAGGCCTGCATTAGGTGACCTTCCCTCCTCATTAGGTGACCTTCCCTCCTCACCTAAGAACTCATCCACAATTTAAGGGTGGATAGTGGTCGCAGGGGAGATCTTGCTACATTGAGTGGTTTTAAAAGTCACCTTGATGAATACCTAGGGGTGGATTCAAATCAGATGGGCTATTGCTGCAGGAAAATGGCTTCCTCCTCTGTTTTCTGACAGAACTTTTCACTACCCATCTTCTACCCTATTCCAGAAAAAAATGCTGGTCTTCCTTTGCTGATCTGGCTCTATGTTAGGGATGGTTTCTTATCTCCTCTCATTCACTCGACATGCCTGTTGCTTGCTGTTGCCTGTTCTCAAGCTGGCCCTGAGAGAGGCAGCAAATGGGCTCCCCATGCCATAAAGGAGTCACAAGCAATCTGCCAGTCACTCAGGCATGTGTTTAATGGGAATGGTGGTCTGGTGGTTTTGGTCTGATGGTCCCTTGAAGACCAGTCCATGCAGACAGGGATTGAATAAGGAGAAGGGTCGCATGAGAGCCTTGCGGCAGCATGTGTTGCCATTGATTAATGGACATTTTGGAGTGGAGAGCAAAAGTAATGAAACATGAAATAAGGCTGTTACAAAAATGTATTGGAGGATTCACTCTGTGGCTGTACTGTTGGGCTCTGAATATTATGTTGCTAATAGTTTTTACTGCTTTTGGCTGGGGTACCTCAGCTGGTCCTGGGACCTCTCTAGAAGCTATCTACAAGTATTTGACTCACATTTTCCTGCATTTTTTTTTCTTGTGAGATAGCCCATATTGCCCATTAGATGTGTTATTACCAAAAGCTGTTCCTCACCTGGTGTGACCAAGCAGAGCTTCAGTGAGTTAAGAAATGGGCAAAAATTACTTTGTATTGTCTATAGGTTGCAGAGAAGGATTTGGGGATACTGGTGGATGAAAAACTGGACATGCGCCAGCAAGGTACACACTTGCACCCAATTGCATCCTGGGCTGCATAAAAAGAAGTGTGGCCAGCAGATTGAGGGAGGTGATTCTGCTCCTCTGCTCTGGTGAGACCCCACCTGGAGTATTGCATCCAGCTCTGGAGTCCTCAGTACAAAATAGACATGAACCTGTTGGAGTGAGTCCAGAGGAGAGACACAAAAGTGATCAGAGGGCTGGAACACCTTTGCTGTGAAGAAAGGCTGAGAGAGTTAGGGTTATTCAACCTGGAAAAGAGGAGTCTCAGGGGAGTCCTGATGGTGGTCTTTCAATACTTAAAGGGCACTTATAGGAAAGATACTTCTTCATAGGGCCTGTAGTGATAGAACAAGGTGTAATGGTTTAAACTAAAAGAGGCTATATTTGAACTAGAGAAAAGGAGGAAATTTTTTACCATGAGAGTGGTGAAATAGTGGCACAGGTTACCCAGAGATGTGGTAGATGCCCCATCCCTGAAAATATTTAAAGTCAGGTTGAACAGGGCTCTGAGCAAACTGATCTGTAAAGATGTCATTGCCAATGGCAGGTCTGTTGGACCAGATGACCTCTAAAGGTCCCTTCCAAACAGATCTGGCACATTTATGGATCCATTCATTTCTCACCTCTGGACTAAAATTAATCCAGAAATCACAGTTAGTAGTATGGAAATCCCTTAGAGGAGTGGTCTTGTATTATTGCACCACTAATATTCAGGAGATCACTGTAGACACTGAACAGGTTCTTATTGTGTAAGCCCCCATTTTAGACACCTCCGGAGAGTGATCCACTCTCTGCTAGAGCTGGGCCTTGGCTTCATAAAGGCAAGTAGGGTCTGTGTCTGATGTATTTACCTTTCATGGTCAATGGAGAGAAACGGGCACTTCTAGGTCATGATTCATCTTGTCCAAATGTAGGCATTGAGAATAATTAGGTGAATCACACTCTAAAACTGCTTATTTCTCTCAGTTATAATGGGAAAATATAAAGGGAGGACAAAGTGATTGACTTACACCTACCCTGTCAATGTCTCCAGGGAGGTGAGAGGAACCTCCTACAGGTCTAAGACAAATGTGATGAATTGCCCTCTGGAGGCTCTTACCCCTCTTCAGTGCTTAGGAAACAAGTCAAATACAGGCACATAGCTTAGACTAGACACTTAACTTTTGAGTTGCCAAAATTAAATCAAGTTATTCCCATTATTAGTATGTTACTAACAACCAACTATTTTTTTCTGGAACTGTTGGCCATTCTCCAAAAGAGATATCAAGGATTCAGGAAGCAAGTGCAAAGAAGTTTTGGAGAAGATCTGGAGAAGTTTTGCAGTAAATATTTTATTTAAAGCTTTTTATTTTAAATTCTAAGTTTTCTCTTTTGATGATAAATTTGTAACTCTAAAACGCAGAATAGATTAACTCTCTTTTGGCATTGGTAGAGTTAACCTGAGTATTCTGATGGTAGGGAGATTGTTCCTGGTTGGTCTAGGGCAGGTTTAGACCCTTCCTCCATGACTCTATGATGGCATCAATCTCTTCTACTTCATGTTCTTGTTTGTCTGAAACCTGACAAGCGAGAGGATTGCCTGCTGGAAGTTGTCTCCCGTCACTACATAGAGCAGTAAGTTTCCAAAAGTATTTAATGCTGCTAAAGGCTTAGCTACAATCAACATTAAAAGGATTGTGTTCTTCAAGTGGCAGCTAACTGTTCGTACTCGGAGCTCCAGACGAATCCCTCGGAAGATGTGGAAGGGAAGGAAGCACACATAGAAGACCACCAAGAGGACAACAGCGAGTCTGCGAGCCTTCTGTTTGTAGCAAGCCTGTGTGTGGGGCCCAGTAGCCAAGGTGCAAATAATGAGCATGTAACACAGAGTCACTGTCAGCATGGGCAAGAAGAAGGCCAAGCCGGTCAGAAGCCAGTTATACCACCGACTAGTGTCAAGGTCCTCAGCAGCAGCCAGGTCTGGGCAGATCGTTCTGTTCTGCATATGCTTCGTATCAATCAAGATGCCCAAGGGGCTGATGGCCACCAGGGAAATCATCCAAACTACTATGCAAGTCACCACTGCCCATCTCCGGTTTTGAATAAAAAAGCACTTAATTGGGTAGACAACTACAAAAAAGCGGAAGATGCTGAAGCAAGTAAGGAAGATAATTCCACTGTACATGTTGAAGTAGAAACAGAAGTGAATAAACTTGCACATGAAGTCTCCAAAAATCCAGTTATTTCCATTGGCAGAATAGTGTATGAAGAAAGGAAGCGTGGCTACATATAACAGGTCAGTGACAGCCAAGTTGAACATGATGATGGTGCTGCTTTTCCAGGGCCTCATCCTGACACAGTAAACGAAAATTGTCACAATGTTCCCTGGGAAGCACACCAGGAAGATTAGGCCATAAAGGATGGAGAGATAGAATTTCACTTGTAAGAAATCTTCATCCTTGCAGCTTGTCAACAGGTCTGTGTGGCCCAGCAGAGCAGTAAAATTGCTGGTGTATTCAGCTGCCATGTTTTCAGAAATTTTCTTAAAGCTTTAGAAAAATCAAATAATTAATTTAAATTGATTTGTTGGGACAAGTGCATTCACTTAAATCTTTTGTCACTGGCACAGATGTTGTATGCTTGACAAGGCAGAGTAGAGGGAGGGATCAGGGATTTGCTAACATACCCAGCTCTGACCTAGATAACCCCACTTGAATATTTAATTTCACCCTTCCCTCTCCTTTCTGTTTAATTTTGATAATGATTAATTTTACTCTTGCTTTATTTAACCTCCTACATTGAAGAAGATAATTACTGCTTATCTGCAAACCCTCTGGAGTAGGAAGCGTACATTTAGAGAGCTACAGAGAGTTTGGGCTTAGATTTTGTAAACCCATGAATTAGTCTTAGCCTTTCAGAAAGCAGAACCATACCCATATCTTATCTTCATTAATCTGAGCTAATCAGTGTTTAGTGCTCCTGAAACCAGAGATGCTGTGCTGGTTTCATGAAAACCAAAAGACATTAGGTTCAGATACAGATCTCAAGACCCGATGCTCTCATAACCTGACAATCGTGGCTTGTTTCCTGAATATGATCTTATTCTCTTGGAGTCATCACAGTATAAACACTTGGGTTTTTTTTAAAACCAAGCTTCATAGTGGCATAAAACTGATTTAAATGAATAAAGATTGTTTCTCAAAGTGCAGAGGAAAGATGGAAAGCACAGATATTGACTGAAGACACTGATCTTGCTTCCCATTTTGTGTGAATTAGAGCTAGATAAACTTGTCTCTGAAATGGTTTCTCATCTGCCATAGTCAACTTGGATCTCTCCACAATGAGTTCAAGACATAACATTTCTTGGTAGTGTTTTAACCTGAAATAATGGTATCCAGGGATGAAAATCATCTCATCTAACTTCAGATATCAGATAATTAGATACTTAAAGTGGAGCTGGTCCTCCTTTATCATCAAGGGAGAGATGTAAGTTCCTCCAGGACATAATGTATCTTCTTATAAGTGAGGTTAAAAATTATTTCTCTTTTGGCATACCTAATTCTTTCCAGTGATAACTAAGACAGCCCAAGGTGACTAGTTCTAACCTTCAGATGTCTCAAGTGAGGCAATAGCTGTGTTACTGTGGGTCTCCAGCATCTCAGGTGGGCACCACTCCTTCAGATCCTAACCTAGTCCACCTGAGAAAACACTTTTAAGTGACTTCATAAAATGCTAGACAGGGTACTGTTCAAGCCCTTTCTTGTTCAAGCAACACAGGCTTCAAACTAAATCAGTGTTACATTGAGCACCCAGGATGAAGTTGTTGCATTAAAAAAAAAAAAAAAAAAAAAGAGGAAAAAAGAAATAATAATAATGATGACAGAATTGTCTCATTGCAGTCCTGGAAATCCTGTGTATGGAATTAGTTTCTGATGTGATTCAGTTAACAGCATTTAGTATGGTACCTGTATGGATGTTTTTGTGTTATCCAAATGACTGGTAGAACATGAAAAATTTTCTCTGGCAGATACGGTCATTAAAGCTGGGACACAACAGGAATTATTTGATCATAATCAGTTAGAAAGATGGGTATCACTTTGTTACCCAGGAGCACGACAGAAAAAGATTTGAAGAGTCTCCCCATAATTTAGTTAAAATGCTAACGCTTTTAAACTCTGGTATAGCAGCTTTGCAGCCAAAGATGCATTAGGTAAAGGCTATGAAACTAGTTTAAAAAAAATCCAGATTACATTCAGACAAATGCTAGGGATGGATGTACACATCTTCTCTCTTCTGTGCTGCTTGGTGATATCACTGTCACACCCACATTTATGCCTCTCACTAATACAGTTCAAGTAAAGTTATACAAAATTCTCTAGAATATTTGATTCATCCCCAGTTCAGTTTTCCTGCACTGCTGATCAGTTCTTCACTGCAATCTCTCCAAATTGAAAATCGAGAAATATTGCTTACCTGAAAGCTTGCAATTGTTTCTCTCCTTGATACTGTTTTGAGCAAAGAACTCGACAAATGAAATGTATTTATGTCTTTCTTACGGTGAAGCAGTCTTTACAACCATATACATTCACTCCCTGGCAGATTGAGACTCCATGTGGCCGTAAATTAGGACTGGTAGAAAACTTCAGTTACTGGCTCAGGTATCACCTGTTAGATCTGGGTGGCTGGATGAGATTCTTTTTGCCCTCTGTCATTCATACTGTATTGCCTTCAGCAGGCGGACTGCACTTTGCTGGCAACAGTCCTGTGCTGAGGTAGACTTCTAGTATTCAAATAGCAGCAGATCACATTTAAATTAGTGTGCCTCTGTGCATGCATTTATAAAAGAGAAAATTAAGTTTATTCTCCATTTCCTGTGAAGTGAAACCTGATCAACAAAGTGAATAAGGTGTGTTGCCATTTCAAGGTCAGGTGAAAAATGTTATGACATACTTTTCTCATTAAAAATGAATTTCTAATGAAGTACAGTTGTCATCTAATGTAAGAGACAAAGGTTTCTTTTGACATGATGTGCTTTTCAGGAACTTCAGTGTACTTTCTGCTTATTCTTGGTGAATAAAATATCCACAATTAGTGTTGGCTGGTTATTACTGGGGTAGCTGAAGTTGCAAACCTGTTTTCCTTTGAGCCTTTGCTTTTGGGCTTCATGATTCACAAGAGCTGCATTTTTCCATGGTTTTTGACACAGAAGACTGTTCTTGAATAAAAATCTCATTATCATCCTTAGCTCAAGGAACAAGATCAAAAGTGATTATAATAATAAAGAAAAAAGTCATAGCACCTTGAATTTTGAAACTGCAAGCTTCAAACCCTGAGCTTGCAGCCTGGTCTGTGCAAAGAGATCCCAGCTGCCCAGCATGGCTAGCAGCCTTCTGGCCTCAGATGTTTTATAGGTCCGACTCACAGATGAGGCTTATGATCCAGTATTAAACGAGCAAGCTTTCATTTCTGAACATCATGTGTGACAGTATAGTTATGTTAGAACCACACAGATAAGAATATTTTTTGGAAGACTGTCCTGACTCTCCTTAAGTGCCTGTACCATAGGCATGAGGTGGGAGAAGACTGTTTTCTTAATCAGACTGCAGGGAGAGAATGGTAACGGGGACAATGAAGACTGGGGCAGCAGTAATGTATGACAACAGCAACATTATCTGCTATCATTAGGAGAAGGGCATCACTGCTGCTCTCATCTAACCAAGCTTTTCCTTAGGTCAATACCCAGACCACTTCTAAAAAATGTCCAAAGTTTCTCAATAATTGTAAAATACCTGTCTGTGCACCAGCTCGGGAATCAGAAACTGTTCAAATAGCTATTACCCTGTTCCTAGACACTGCATGTGTCATTAGAAACCATTTGTATGAGGTCATAGTGTTGTAAGCACAGGAGGAGCTAATTATGATTAGGGATCATTTAATGCATCCACTACTTAATCCATTACACCCCTGAGCAATAGAAAACCTGTGCAGCAGTGGCTGGTATTTATCCTTCCTTGGCAGTGCTTTATGTGAAGCAGAAATGGGCTTTCCTGGCACTGTGGCCCAGAACTGCCAGAGATCTGGGGCACTGGGGTCTTGAGCAAGCACTGAGTATCTGACACTGGGCAGGAAAAGAAAATAAACCACCCTGTTTCAGACCAATTTCAAGAGAGGGAGACTAATAGAAGGTCATTTGTGTAGAGCTGTTCTGCACAGAGACTGAACTATGTTCTTTAGCTTACCCAGATCTTGTCTCATCATCAGCTGTAGAGATCACATGGTTCCTGCCTCCCTCCAGCCACCCTGCACCCTTCACCAGGATTTTAGTACCTCCTCATGGCACATGGACCTTTGGAACATTGGTTTTGATTGCAGCCATACAACTTGCCCAAGGACTCAGGAAGATTATGGGTAAACTAACAAGGGCCAGTTGTGAATATCTGATTGAAATTGCTTGCTTGGCATCATGTAGGATCTCTACAAATAAAGGCTTATCCTGAAGTGTGACTTTCAGCTGTGGGCCTTTTCTCTTTACCAGTAGTTTCTCCACCTCATGTCTATGGACCTTTTAAGTCTACCCATAGGTAGAACAATCTGATTGTTACAGAAAACGTGGCCCTTTTTGTGTTTTAAGGCTATCACTACCCCACTCCCCTCTACAAGCATTGGAGTGGAATCAAAATACCCTGTAGTTTCACAGTCAGCTTAAGTGACTCTAATTGCAAGGCTGCTGTCAGAAGAGCTGGCAGCGGCACCTCCCTCCTCTCATCCTGAATCGCATGTTTTCAACAGCCCCAGTGCTTGTGCAATCATGGGATGTTTTGGATGTGTGTTGACTTGAAAACAAAGCCACTTTCTTATTCTCTGGTTAGCTTTCTGGGACTCTGGCAGGAGACTGTGTCTCCTTTCATGGGTGCGAGGGCTCCAGAGCTTATGGGAAGCAGTGATGAGGACTGAGAGGGGCAAGAGGGGGCAAGCAGAGGTAGACCAGTTTGCACTGGCAGAAAGGTTGCACCTGGCTTCCTGCTGTGAAGTGGTTTTTCTCCCACTGTTACCAGCAACCGGCCATCCTCAGCTGAAGCTAGTCTTCAGCAATGTTCTCCCCAAAGATCAGCACTCAGCTCTTGTTTCAACAGTGTTGCAGACAGGCTGGATTGATTTGTCAGATGGGTTGTCATTTTCCCTCATTTGATGAATATTCATAAGAATTGCAAAAAAACAGTAATCCAACAGCCAAAAGCTAGCTATTTGCACCTTTCCTGAAACAACCATTATAAAATCTTGCATCGTTCGTCTGTGTATATAAAAGTTGCTCTTGGTCACCGTAAAGGAAGGAAACTGGAATGAATTTGTGGCAGGATTATAAATTAATTATTTCCTCTTAAAACTTTATACTATAGGCTGCATCAGTTATCACAGAGTGCAAATAGGATCATCTTTGGCTATTGTATTTTTCCTTCTGTGATGGCAGGGTGATCAGGATGCACAAGATGACAGGGCAGATGAGTTTGCACACTGGGAGCACACAATCTACTTCAGAAGCTTTCAGTCTAAAATACAGAAGTGGAGAACAGCATCCAAGACTTTTATTTTGCTTTGTGCCTGGTTACAAAAAATGTCTCTTTCCTCCAAATGGGCTGGCCTATTAGTTTTTGTAAGCGTTCACAAACTGCTCCTCCTGCGCAGGGGCTGATTTAAGCTCATAAAACCTGATCCAAAATCCACAGGCATGAGTGAAAGACTCCTTTCAGACCTTTGGATATGACAGCATCTGGTGTGGCACGGTAGAAATGGCAAGGATAGCTCTGATTAATAGTTGTGCAGGAAAACAGGCAGATTGTTGGGTAAGGGCTGGGCTCCAGAGTGTTAAGAGCTTTCATTCTACGTTTTACTTCTGGTTCAGCAAACATATAATCTTTCCATGGGCTATTTCCTTTTGCAGGCATACATTTGTTTGGCTGATCTTACTCTGTGCGTGTGACTGAATATCTAATTACAGTTGTTATCAGACCACTGATGGGAGATGCTCAGTTCTGTTAAGAACGATACCGTGTCTTCACCACGTGGGGAAATAAACTCCAGCTCTCCCTTCGTATTTCTCCCCTGAGACAGCTTGGTAAGGGCAGCATTTTTTTAATCACTAGATGCACAGTAACTCTAAATTAATCACAGTTAAATGCTGCCATCCAATTATGTAGGTAATAGAGACTGTTAATGAAAACTTCTGGAAAGGAATATTTTACCTTAGGAAAATTGCATATATAATCTGGAGTATAAAAAAATGCTGCCACCACATATCAGCTGAGCAGAAATAGTTCGATATAGTTCCAAAAATAGCCTGTATGGATCCGAGACACTATTTTATGGCTAATATTAGTCCTTGAAGTGAATTGGTGCTCATCAACTACAGGGCAAAATCTACTGCAGCCCTTAGATCAGCGCTGAACTTTCAGAAGGTGATTTGCCTCATGGGGAGTGGGGAGAGTAAAGACAATGGGACAATTTGCCTGCTCAAAGCTCAGGTGCCTTGGTATAGCACCGGAAAGACCATAAACTAGTGAACTAAAAACAGTGCAGGTGCACCCAACTATGAAGTGGACTTAAACACAGCAGCTGCATCACTTAAAGTTTTCCCAGCAGACACTAAAATCCAAACTAAACTCATCGGAGATGTGACCACAGTTGTAATTGTTTTAGGTAATGGGGCATTTCCTGAAAATGACTCAGCTCAGTTGGTCTGAAAACAGAGAGGACCAATTTGCTGCCTTGATATTTTGGTTATTTTTCAATTCCAAGACAAAGCAGCCTCTAAACTCTTGTGAGATAAGATGTACATCCTTGGCTTCCAGTAATGTGTCAGCACAGGATTCAGCAAAGGGTGCTGTTAATGTGGCCTCCAGCATACAAGCAAGTTTTCAATCATTGAAGATATATTCTGTTGTGGTGCTGTGGCTCTTGTAATTTGTTTTCAGGGTGCTTTGGCACATGAAGGAAAGTTTGGCCTTTGCCTTAGGCCACTCTAATAAAGCTTTGTCTTCAGAAAGTGACTTGTACCATCACAGCCCTCTACACATTAATTTAACAAACACAGCCAAAGATGAGTGTTTCTATTTAGCCAGATACTCTTCCCTCGGCTAACAAGAACCCATAGCTAATGCCTACCTCTTGGCAGGAGGACCCTGGGTTGCTTCATTGCTGCACTGGTCTCCCTCCAGACCCAGCTCCCACCTGCTGAAATTCCTCCCATGTTTTGGAAATGACCCTTTCCCAGTGGGACTAGTGTCAAGAGGACCACAAGTTGGACAGAGAAGGGAGCTCAGCCATATAGGATACATTTCATATTCTAAAAGCATCATTTCCCTCTCTTTTAATTCTTTTCTCCACACAATCACTAAAGTTATAAACTGGTAAATTAGTTGTTTGCATTAGTAATGTTTGTTTCTGATAAGGTGAGGTAATTATCAGGTAGAATTTTGCTATCATAAAACAATAAGTAGAAATCATTCTCAGTCAAAGGGAAACTAGGACACTGCTTGACCACAGTGACAAAATAGACAGAACTAGAAACCCACAAGGAAATGCCCTGCAAATTGTCACTTAACTACAGAGTCAAAACTCTTGTATTTTTCAGAGCAACATCCTTTGCTTTCAGGCAGTGAGTTGTGCAAACTGTGAATGTGCTCAGGCTCCTCAGCCCAAACCCTTCCTCTTCTATCCTTTCTGGCAGAGAAACCCCTCTACCAGCATGGGAGTGTGAAGGCAGCTTCCTCTGCTCCCCCACTTCTCAAGACTGCTCTGCTGGTCTCACCCCAAGAGTCATGCAGCTTCTCTGCATTCGAAAGAGTCTTGTGCTCTCTAAATGATGCTTAAATGCTGAGTATTATTATCTTCAGGCAATTAAATGGCTCTCCAACTACCCAGATTGGGTGGAGGTGCAGGTTGTTGAAATAGCCTTCAAAGAAATAATTCATGCAAATTCATACTTTCATTTTTCTTTTAATCTAACCATTTTCCCCCTGGCTATTTTGTGCTTATCTAAATCAAATATATGAAAGGAAGGTGCTCTTCTCTGCAGAGGTTTTCTCCTGCTTTGGCTTTCTATGCTACCTTTCACCAAGAGCTTCAGAGACACTCCTGGGCTTTGGTCAGATCTTCTCCCTCTGAGCTTTGCAGGTCTTGACCTAACTCAACATCAAGCTTACCCACCACACTTGGGTCAGCTGCAGGTCTCTGCTGTAAACTGATATATCACATTTGTCTCCATCAGGGCATGAGTTTCAGCTCAAACACCAGCATTTTGTCAAATGTGAGTCTTTCTGTCATTCTGAACACAGAGTAGTGTCCTGACTGCGTTGTTTTACATAGTCTAAATGCAAAAGTTGTGGAGCACCAGAAAATCAGAGTGATCAAATGCAGAAAGTAACATTTTGCCACCATCCACAGTGCTTCTGCTGGAGCAGTATCTTCAAAGCTAAATATCTAGTAAAGTGTGAGATGCGGGTGTGCATTTCCCTCCCTCTACCCAAGCAGAGAGTTAGCAGAAAGCAGTTAACCTGGCTACCTTCACAAGCGAATGCTCTGTAAACCCAGTGCTACAGAATAATGATGTAGGGTATTTTTGTCATTGCTCTCAGAGCTGCCACTGCCTATTCTAAATACTGTGACAGTATTCATCCAAGTTTATGATAGGAGGGAAACAGGGAAGAAATTACATCACCATGGAAGATAACACTTCTCAAGAAAAGACAATAGAAGCTCTGTGCACTTAACCTCAGCTTTTTATTTTTTAAAAGGGAACTGTTTTACTAGTTGGTGATAAAATTAAATTATACTATGTGTTAAAGGATATAAAAAAAATACAATATCCTGTGTGTTCAGGCTGTTTGGGGTCAGGCCAGGTATTTTAGCCACTACTCTTCATTTTGCCAACATGTAAATCTCTTGTTGCATACTGGCGTGACTGATGGCCTGCTGGAACCTGAGGAGGGAATCGCTAACCAGGTTTTTGCATCAGATTTTGCATATCACATTCTAAGGACTCATAAACTGGTGCATTGCCACTGGCTTTGAAGCCAAGTAAATCCATCCCAGCAGAGTATCTAATCCACTGGCTTTTATGACACAGTCACTGCAAAGAGCCAGGCACAGACATGTCCCCTCTCTGAAGGATTATCTTGGTGCATGCAGTGAGATGCTTGTCTCTCCTGAAATCCACTGTGCTGATTCAAAGGGGTTTTGCCAAAGGCATTGAAGGAGGTGAGATGGAAGAAAACTGCTCAGGATGTGCAGAACATCTGCTGCCCCAGACAGGGTCTTATCCCTAGCAGTCCCAGCAGATGCTTTTCCAGCCTCTTCTAAAATCTTCTCTCTACAAAACTGTTCTTCTGCTTCTCTGCGCCCACAGGGTGTGTTGCCTCATGTCCAACATCTTCCCAGTCTAGTCTTAGCCAGGGGCATTCTGCTTTCTGAATGCAGGTTACATGTGTGAAAGTCACTATAATCTTTCCTTCAGTGGTGCTTGTCCTAGATTGAACAACTCGGTCCCACAAACTGTTTTTTTGGTGTGGTTTTGTTTGGTTTGTTTGTTTTGTTGTTTATTTGTTTGTTTGTGGGTTTTTTAATTCCCTGTTCTACTCCCCATCCAGCAGGTGCCCCTCCTTCTTAAAGTGCAGTGTCAGGCCAGACGTGCCAGCCATGTTACCAAAGCAGAAGGGGACTCATCCTGCCTGGCAGTCTGTGCTCTTGTTTCCATGTCCCATTCTGCTGTGTGCCCTTTTCACAACAGCACAACATATTTGACTGATGTTCAGCTTGTGACCTGTGCAGCACTTCGATTCTTTACTGCATGCAGTACTGCTGCCTGAGCAGATAGTCCAGATTTGTACAGTTTTGACTACTTTCCTCCAAACATAAATTTTGCATTAGTCCTCATTGAATTACATCCTGGTTTTTTTCAGACCATTTCTCCAATTTCTGGAAATTGTTTTGAATTGAATGCTATCCACCAGCATGCCAGCAGTCCCGTCACTTGTCATCTGCTTAAAGAGTATGCTTTCTACTCCATTGCCCAAATCACTAGTGAATCTAATAAGGGTGAACTCACTGCATAATCTGCACTTAGATGGAGAATTCGGTCATGCTAAGCATCCTAGAGCTGGGTCTTGCATTTCTCTCCTAGAAATTCCCATCAGTATTACCTGTGCCTGGAGTACCAGCTCAGCCATGGCTCCCAGCAGCACCAGATTTTGTGCAAAATCTCTGCCCCCCTTCCAGAGCATTTCAGAGAGAAACCTGCTCCTTCCCAAAAAGGAGTTGGATGATGCTGGACCATCCCAATGGCCGATGCAGGAGCCCTCTTCATCCCACCATCCCCAGCTCCCTTCTTCTCTGTCTGGTACTACTTGGCTAGATGGGTAGATAGCCTGCATGCTACCAACTTGTTTTCTATCAACATTTTTTAAAGATTCAAGACATTCACATGAAGTATTTTGATTCTGTCCATTCAGCAATTTGGAGGGGAGCAGCATTGTCAGAAATTTTTTGATTAGCTGTAATCAGCATATCTGATTGCTTCCTAAATAAACTGGATACAGCCAAGTCAGCCCTAATTCAGGGAGCAAATGAATCTCTCTTATCTTGAGCAGGGCAATTTTTCCTTAATTCTGTCCCTCAGTAGTTGGCATACACAGATAATCCTCAGCACTAACATGGCAGCAGCTGGACTGAGCTGAATATAAGCAGGAGGAGTTAGAGATATATGTTGGGATGCATGACTATGATATAATTGCAATCACTGAGACGTGGTGGGACAGCTCCCATGACTGGGATGTTGTTATGGCTGGCTATGTACTATTCAGGAAAGATAGACCAGCAAGACAAGGCGGTGGTGTTGCTCTTTATGTGCGAGAGCAACTGAAATGTATTAGGTTCTATCCGGGGAGAAGGTAGAACAGGTTGAAAGCTTGTAGGTAAGAATTAAGGGACATGGAAAGGGGAGTGAAGCCATTCTGGGTGTCTACTACAGACCACCAACCAAAGAAGAAAATGTTGACAAGGCCTTCTACAGTCAACTGGAAGTGGCCTCTACAACACTCTTCCTGGTAGTCATGGGTGACTTCAATCACCCTGCTATTTGTTGGAAAGCCCACACAGCCAGGCATATTCAGTCCAGAAGGCTCTTGCAGTATATAGATGATTATTTCCTGATGCAGGTAGTGGAGGAACCAACAAGGAGAGGTGCACTGCTGGACCTTGTATTAACTAATAAGGAAGGACTGGTTGGGGACATTAAGATCGGGAACAGCCTAGGTGACAGTGGTCATGACATGGTAGAGTTTAGTATTATACAAGGTGGAAGCAGAGCAATAGGTAGCATTACAATCCTGGACTTCCGCAGGGCTAACTTTGAACTCTTCAAAGATCTACTTGCAGGAATCCCATGGGCTAGGACTCTGGAGGGTAAAGGAGCCCGAGACAGCTGGTCAACTTTTAAATACCACTTCTTCCAGGCCCAAGATAGGTGCGTTCCATTGAGTAAAAAATTGAGTAGATGTGCTAGGAGACCTGCATGGATGAGCAGGGAGCTTCTGAAGGAGATTTCAAGGAAGGAAGAAATATACAGCTCATGGAAAAAGGGACTTGTCACTTGGGAGAATTATACAGAAGTTCTCAGATCATGTAGGAAGTCAACAAGGAAGGCCAAAGCCTCCACTGGACACGTTATTCCAAATCTGGCCTCACCAGAGAAGAATAGAGTGAGAGGATGACCTCCCTTGACCTACTGTCCACACTCTTCTTAATTCACCCCAGGATACCATTGGACTTCTTGGCCACAAAGGCACATTGCTGGATCATGGTTAACATACTGTCTACCATCACTCCAAGACCCTTCTCCTCATGGCTGCTTTCCAGCAGGTCTACCCCAAACCTATACTGATGCATGGGGTTGCTCCTCCCCAGGTGCAGGACTCTACATTTGCCCTTGTTGAACCTCATTAAGTTCCAGTCTGCCCAACACTCCAGCCTGTCCAGGTCTCACTGCATGACACAGCCCTCTGGTGTGTTAGTCACTCCTCCCAGTTTTGTATCATCAGCAGTCTCGCTGGGGATACTCTCTGTCCCCACGCCTAGGTCAATGATGAATATGTTAAGTAAGACCAGACCTAGCGCTGAACCCTGAGGAACACCACTGGTTACAGGCCTCCAACTCGACCATGCACCATTAATCACAACTCTGTGAGCTCTGTCACTCAATGAGCTCTTAATCCACCTTACTGTGGAGAAGCACACTTTGGAGAAATCAGATATGCGGTAAGAAAATCTTTTCCCAGTGAATTCATCTGCAATTCAAGGAGCTCTCTGAGACAGTCAGGCTCACCTGGAGAAGGATCTGCTCTTTCAGGGAAGATGTGTTCATGCCTGTAGCCATGTTTTCCTGCAGCAAGGTTCAGAGAAACCTGTCTGCATGTCAGCAGTGGAGAAGTGTGTGAGGAGGAAATGCAAGCCATTATTTCCTGCAATAGTAGAGCAGTCAACAATAAAAGAGGGAGTTAAATCCACCATTTGATGTTTCTGGCTAGGCAGTCACGAGCGGGTGAATTCACTGTTGCCACACAGTGGCTAAACTCTGACTCCCTATATTTATCCTTTCTAACTCTTTGATTTACTTAATTGGCTCTCATCACTCTTTGTAAGATAACATCTGTAGGGGCAAGGTCGGCTATATTTGATTTATTATTTACATGTTTATAACCACATAGCCACTCTAGATGTATATGACTTAAAAGTGTAAACTAGAGATTGTGTTTCTTTAGACAAGTTGGGTCAATACTCCCATCTTGCTCCTGCAGATGGTATGAACAAAATTTTGTTCCTCCTTTTCCTACTCTCTGCTGCTTCTTCAGCGTAGATCTCTTTTTCCAAATCAGACACTGTTTTCCCGCATACTTATGCTTTTCCAGGATGATTCTTTCACTGGAAGAGTGTTGTCTACCCTCTAGTGGGAATTTGAATTATAGCACATGCAGAGCCCAGCTGCGGAGTACGTGAGGCTGGAGCCCCTTGGGCACAGCTTGCAATTACTGCAGGACAGATCATGGTGTTTCCAGCAAACACGATGCCCCATTGCTCTCCTTCCCCTCCTTCAGTGCGATTTTGGGAAAAAGGATAGGGGCTATGTTTCCTAGGATTTTTTTTCTGGTAGAAGGACAGATTTAGATTTTCACTGCTGTTTGTTGTCCAAATATTTAGCTCTGATAAATAAGTATAGCTGTATTAATCATGTTGAGGCAAAGTGAGGATGCAAATTTAGAATATGTATGATAAATCTGCATCCAAACTTCATTTGCCCTTCTGACAGTGTAAGAAAAGTGCTGACTTCCATATTTGAAGGCAAAATATGGGCCACTGGATCCGAACCACAGCATGCTGGGAAGCACCTGGCCCCAGCTCTGAGGCATGTTTGCTGAACCTGTGTGCTCTCCCAGCATCAGCATATGTACGTGGTGAGCAGTGGTACCCTGTCTCTTGGGTGAAGGTAACTCACTAGTTATGGAACCTATTTCTGACCTTTGCACCCAACAGAGAACAACTTCCTGACCTGTGGTGTGACAGACACATTCCAGCTTAAAAGATTTCCCTATATACTGCTAATCATTTAGTGTTAACCTGCAAATTAACAAATACTTGATACAAACCTATAAATGGATGAATACAGCTAATTACTGGCTCTTAGCTGAGATCTCACACAGTGGTAGCCAAATAAGTTTGGTGATAAGGAGCTGGTCCCCTAAAACCTTCTCTGAAGGAAAACAGAAGTGCCTCTTCCACAGATGCTGAGTATGAGGCTGGGGGTGAGCCAGGGCCTGAGCAGTGCAGACACTGCTCTAACTCAACTTTATTACTGAAGTGCCACAACTGAGCAATCAAGCCTCCCTTGAAAATCTTACCCTAAATCGAAAATGCACTTTGTAAAAGCTCTGGGCTGGGAACTGATCTCTTCCCTGCTTGGCTGCTAATTTGCTTTGTGACTGGAGGCAAGTTACTTAACTTTACTGTGCCTCAGTTTCATCACCAGTAAAATAGGGGTGATATATAAATATCTCAAAGCAGCTTACTAGCAGAAAGGTAAATGTGAGGAAACTCCTCTAGGCAGGTACTGCTGCCTTGTCTTTTAAGATAACTTCCCGTTGATAAGAAACATCATGAAGTGAAGGGAAAAGGAAATTTTCAGAATGATTTATTGCTTGAAATTGTTGCACAATGCATTTCTATGCCTCTCTCTGCCAGGTCTTCTTCATTATTGCTGAGGCCATAAGTGACTGGACCAGCCTGGCTCACTCAGTGGAAAATTACCCCTTTGGGATCATTTGGTGCTGGAAATAATTCCACCCATAGTGCTTCTCTGCTTTGTGCCAAGTCACCTCATTTTTGCCCAGCTTAACAGATCTGTAACAAGAACAGAGAAGGAGCTTTTTACCTTGGATGACCTTTGAGGCACCCCCAGAGAAGGTGTGTTCTAGCCTCTGTCAGCTGCAGGTCCAGGACATCACTTTGCACGATGTTCGGCACCATGAAAGTCCTTGAAAATTGGAGGAGAGATGTGAGAACACCACAGGGTGCACTTGCACCAATGCCAAAATACCTTGCCATAGATCCACTGACAAAATACAGATTCTGCCAGACTGATGGGAATTTTCTTCAAAGCACCCTGGGATGCAGCCAACTAGTTTGTGCTAATCAGAGGCAAATAAGAACCACAAAGATTTTAGCAAAACTGTTAGAAGGGACAGAATGAATTTCCTAACGATTGTTCCAAAACATCTTGAGCAACAGGCTGGGTGCAGTAAAGGGAGAGGGAAGGACCAAGTACCACGGTATTAGGTTTGCTAGCTTGGGTAGCTAGGAGCATGATGGAAATACAAACATATTTAATGAAAACAAGTGAAGGAAGATGTCTCCAGGAACTATATCTTCTGCCTTGCTTTATTAGGATTCACTATGGCATTGTCTGTCTGTGCACAAAGCTGTATTTCTTTCTTCTTCACCTTATCTTCTTTCACTATTTCACAAAGTAAAAGGAAATCCATAGAGTAATTTGGGAAACACTTTTTTTTTTAAACAAACAAACAAAAAAGTTCAGAACTTTGTTTTCATTGTAAGAGTGAAGAACATCCCTGGTACTATAGCTTCGAGGCAACCGCCTCTCTTTTGGGCTAGAAATAAGTGATATCAACCATCCTGGGAAGCAAAGAAAGCAAGAAGAGATCTTAGAAGATAAATACCTTTTTAATTCAAATGCCTTTTAAGATTCTAGCAATGATGAACTGAACATATTCTGCATTATACTTGCCTGCAGCAGCCCTGAAAAATCATGCTACCCCTCTGTATTTTAAAAAATCCACATCTGAGCTTTAAATTTTATTTTTTAAATACATGTAGCTCAATGTTTACCATCTTTACTTCTTCTCTTTCTGGGCCCCAAAGTACAGCTCTGATTAAAAGCATGAATGTTTTGGGGTTTTTTTTCTCCTGCTTTAGGAGGCATCCAACTTGTTCTGCTCTCCAGTAGGCTAGGATATCAAGTCAGCAAGACACCTTAGTCAAAAGTACTGCTCTTTTCCAGTCACTATTCAGAAAACAGGCCTTAAAATACATTTTCTTTTTTCCCCTCCTAGACTTTACTGCATGGCCTTTATATTGAAGTGGCATCAGCTGGCACCATTGAATGCCTCTACTGTCAGAAAACATAAGTGAGCTTTAAGGGAAGTACTTTCCTTTACATCTCTTCTCCTTTTCTGCTGTCAGGGAAAGGCAAATACAGTTTGTGGCTGGTAGGAGTTGAATAGCAGTGTGTTCATTTGTTGTTTGCCGCTTTAAAGTTTAGGTTCACTTAACCTGCATTTTCAGAGTAGAAAATATTGACAGACGGAAGCAGTCATTCCAAGCTTATTCTGCTCACTTAGTCTTATCAACAAAATGACAACATCTATCTGAGGTCTAAATGACTCAGTGGTGAGCTTGGCACTACCCTCCACTTCATGTGGTGGATTGCTACCATGCAGTTACACTGTACAGCTAATGCAGTAGCATCCCAACAGCGCATACTATTACATCAGGATAAAACTGCAGCCTTGACTCACATCAATATCCAGCACAGACCTTGTAGGAGTAGACCATTCTCAAGCTATTTTAGCCTTTCTCTCTACTAGCTGTTTACCAAGCTATTCATTTTGATGCTACATGGAGTCAGCTTCACATTGTCTTCTTAGGTGTTCAGTATGACACGGAATTGCTTGAAAAATGCAGCCAGATTAGGACAGATGTTCTGTTGGTTTTTTGTTTTTTGTTTTTTGGTTTTTTGTTTGTTTGTTTGTTTGTTTGTTTGTTTGTTTTACCCAGAACACTACAGTCAGTATTTTTGCTCTCTGGGAGATTTGAGTATAAGGAGGGCCATTTGCTTTCACTTCTAATGGGAGCACATGATTTGGGGAGAAAAGAAAAAATATTACTGATTGCCTACACAGACAATTAAGGGTAGAAAATAGCTCTGCTGAAATTTGTGACAGTGCGTGAGTCACTCTGAAGAATAAGGTTCAACATGTCTACAAAAGCAGTTGACAATTCCAAAATATCACTTTTAGTATCATCAGAGTTGTTATCGCTCTGAAAGGTTTACCTTGCAAAGTTTTCCTCTTGGTCCCTCTGTGGTCACAGGCAGAGAGCAGCTTGCTGGGAGGAATTTGAGTTGACATGACTATCTTTGCAGACAAACCTACTAGAGACTTTTGACAGAAGCCTGGTTGCTGGAGCATAACTATGCTGTGAATTAGCCTGCAATAGTGTAGTAATTTATGTAGCTGTGTTGTCACACTGTGTACAGAGCTTGGAAAGTGTCTCCTGTTTACTGCAGTTGAAGCACTTATCCTTGTTTCAGAGGTAAACTTAACAGATGCTAAAAATAGATGTCGTCACCCTTCACAGTAAGCAAAAGGAATGAGTCACATGAGATAATGATCTCTCACTCCTGCAGAGCACCTGAGCAGTCCTTGAATGCTTTAAAAATACCTGCATTAAGGTTGAGCTTTTCTCCTTTCCCAGACCCAGCCATGCTACTCCAAGACGTGACTGCCCTCCTCCTGGAGGTTCTTGCCCCACCAGTGAACTACAGCTCCCAGGAGCATTCCCTGATCTACTTCTGCACTTTAAAATCAGCTGGTTTATCCCAAATTAAATGAGGAGAGCTGGTGGATGAGCAGGTGATATTGGAAGAAGGCAACCAAACAGCAGCTATCTTAAGGAAAGAGAGGAGGAGGCAAAAAGAGAGAAGAAGGAGGCAAAAAGGTAGCCCCTCTCCAAGTCACTGAAACGGTGAGACTGCCACTATCACTGTTAGAGATGGAAAGCCTTGAATGCTTCCATTTCACAGTTCTTACCTTTAGCTGCTCCATTTTATATTGTATGTGCAGTTGTATTGAAGACCTTCTGCTTGTGTGTGATAAGCTTGGCTTGGACTTGAGAAGGAAGAGCTTCTGAGAACAAGAATTAAAAGTGCTCTGAGAGAGGGAAAAGATAATTTTTAATCCACCCCTTTAGATGGGTATGTGTAAGTGGTAGACACATCTTGTACTTTTGCTGATGTGGAAGAGGGAGAGAATTTTTGCAGTGAGTTTGTACTTTTTGCCCATGTTAGAGAGCTGGGATGTTAGGAATCTGTGTGAGAAAAATATATATTTCGTGTGATTCGTCTTGTGTATTTGTGTAACTTGCAGATTTGAATCAACCATGTGTATGTGAAACCAGGTGGCTTGACCATGGTTGATCACCATCTAGTGGCAGCCTGTAAAATGCAGACTGACGATACAGAAGAGGACAATCCAAAATAGAAATAAAGGGCCTGTGGCACTGCTTCCAAAAGCTGTATCTGATGGTTGAGCTTTTATCAGATAGAGTATTTTAAATATCCACAAGGCATGTTAAAAACTATGGTATCATCGTTTGTCCTACTTAGGTGCCTGTGTGCACTGGGGTGTGGTGCTAACCCGTGGCACGTGCCTGGGCTTTGCTGGCAGGGTGTTGGTTGTTGCTGGCCCGCTGCCTGCCTGAGGCTCCTGAGAGCCATGGCAGTGCAGTGGGATGAGCTCTGGCGATGCTCCCAGGCACTGCTTGTTTTGCCAGCACGGATGTTAGCAGCAATGTCTGGCTAATCGCAGAGCCATAGTCAAAAGGGACATCCAGAGGCCAGGCGGGCTTGTGGCCCTCTTGCTCAGTGTCTGGCTAGCCTGCTCCTAGAGACATGGAGACTCCTCTTGGCCTTACCAGAGCTTCATCACCTGTCCTGAGAGCAAGTTCTTCCTGATATCTGCCCTTGAGGTGTTTCAGTACCATTTGGTTTTCTTTCTGGTTACCTCTCCTTGGGATGTTTTGGTGAGTGCTCTTACCACACCCCTCTCATCTCTGTCTTCACTGAAGGGCAGCCTCCAAGGCTAGACACGTTCCTCTGTCTGGGAAGGTTAACAACACTGCAAAGGGTGTAAGGGCTGCTATGCAAATCTTGCGCGTTGTGTACTTATTTAAACATCACAGCATTGCATCTGCCCTTCTTGCCACTGCAGACACTGTCAGCCTACTGAAACTGTTGCTCCTGGGATTCACAGTAACCACAGATCTTTCTCTGCCAAACTGCTACCTGACTAGTTTCAGGGTTTTTTTTTTCTTCCTTTGTGTTTGCACAGTTCATTATTTCTACTTAAGTGTAGAACTTTGCACCTGTCACTGTCTAATAGCATCCTGTGTTTTTTTCAGACCATAGCTGCAATTTGTCAACTTAATTTTGTCCTTTCAGCTTCATGTCATCTGCAAATATAATAAACAGACTTCATTTCATCATCCAATTTGTTAATGGAAATGCTAAATATTCCTAAATCCAGGACAGACTGGTCAAATCCCCACTCAGGGGCTCCCCTGACTCTGACAGTAAATCACTAATATCTCCACTCTGACTGCAACCCTGTAACCAGCAAAAATAGTTTCCTCCAGACTGTTTCTTTAGCTTACACATGAAAGTGTCATCTCAGACAGTGTCAAAACGTCTTCTGGAGTCAAGATATATGACATCATCTTTTCCTTCAGGTATGAGCCTGTTAATTTGTTGTAGTAGGAAATCAGGATGACCTGAGATTGTACATAGCAGATAGATCCATACTGGCTGGCACTCACTGGTATTCATCTTCTGTACATTCAGCATCTCACTGCCTGTTTCAGTATTTTTCTGAGATGGACATTAATGTGACTGTTAATTTTTTTGTTCCTCCATCTTTTCCATGTATATGTATATATATACACACATATATATCTTCTTGTATTCACCATGTATATGCTCTGATACTCCTCTCATCCTCCCAGAGGCCAGCTCTTGAGATTTCACCATTCAGTTTCTCAGTGCCCAGTGCTGAAGTTCATCGTGTCCATCTAATCTGAAAGCATCTGATTTATTTACGTGCTTTCTAAGTACGTAATTCGGTGGTTTCAGGAACCGTGACAATATCTGCTGCACTTGGCTCAGGCTGTAATAAACAAAGCACTACATCAGTGACAACACTGAAATCAATGGAAGTTGTTCTCATGTCCAGACTAAGCTCTCTGTGTTTCCATAATTAACTGCAAAGCTTGGAGAGAGAACCCTGCACTTCCCAAATGTCTTTGGAAACAGTCTGGTTGGGTGGTTTTAAATTTCACCTTAGAGTTGGCTTACAATCTTTCCACTCCTCTCGGATGCTAAGAGAGGTACATATAAACCTGCTCCTGAGACAGCTTTTTGATGAGTGCTCTGCTGTAGGAGACAGTGAAGCCAGATGCAATTCTTGCTGCCGTATCAATGCACCTGCCTTTGCAGGAGCTTACAGCACCAAAGCCATCCTGGGTTTGCTAGGATTTTCTTCAAGGGATTCCTTCGTAACATTAATGCAATTTCAGACTTGGTCATGTAATTGTTGCTCATGAACTGCTGGATATATTTTCTACACTTACACCTTGAAAGAGAGAACATGGCCTGCTGGAAGTTACCTGTGACTGTGACATAAAGTAGTAGGTTGCCACATGTGTTGAGCTCAGCCAGTGGCCAAGAGATGATACAGGCAGAGTGGATTTGCTTCTCCATGTGGCAGCTGAATGGACACAATGGTAGCTTAACCTGAGCTACCTGAAGAACATGGAAGGGGAGGAAGCGCACATAGACCACCAAGAGGACAATAGCAAATATCAAAACCTTTTGTCTGTAACAAGCCTATGTGTGGAGCCCAGTAGACAATGTTTAAATAATGAGCATGGAGCACAGAGTCACTGTCAACAAGGGCAAGAAGTCACCCAGGCCAGTCAGCAGCCAGTTATATCACCTGATTGTGCCCGGGTCTTCAGAGCTGGTAAAGTTGGGGCGTAGGGATCTGGTTTGTGCCTCTTTTGAGGAGATCAAGAGGTTGACAGGGCTGACAGCTGCCAGTGAGATCACCCAAATGCCTGTGGAAGCCATTGTGGTCCATCGCTTCCTCTGGATGTGGAAGAACTTCACAGGGTGGACAATCACCATGTAGTGGAAGGCACTGAAGCAGGTGATGAAGAAGATGCTGCTGCTGGTGAAGCTGAAGTGGAAGGTGAAGCAGATGATCTTGCACATGAATTCACCAAAAATCCAGTGCTCCCTGCTGGCATAGTAGTGTATCATCATGTATTCGTCATTTGTTGCGTTCATGTTTTTTGCTTAGCACTTAAGGAGGAGAGAAATGTTTAGCATTCACTGGCAGATAAGACCTCATAGCCCATTAAAAACAACTCATAACCAGGTCTTTCCTTTCAACTTCCTATCAGTGCCACTATTAAAGTGCCTTTATTGAATAAGGAACGGTCTTGCTGCCTTGATGAGAATTGATCCTGATCAAGAGGCCTTTTACCATATCTACATAGCAATAGATACAATTTTATTTTAAAATACATATTTTCAGGGAAGGGTCTGCACAGGCACAATGAAGCTGTAATATAAGGGATTCCCAGCCCCACAATGTGTGATGTGTGTCCTCTGGTATATAAAGTTCACTTTCTGCTCTCATCAGGGGTCAAGTGGAGGAGAAGCACGGACGAGTCATATTGTGCTACTGATCAAAAGCATAGAGAGGGGTGCCCAGAACATAAAAGCTATTTGCAGCCTTGTTAATTAAGTGGAAAACAGGGCGGATGTTGAAGTGTTTTCATATTCTTTTTGATACTGGAGTTGGTTAACATTTTTCTCCCAGCTCCTTGGAAACAACAGATAGAGGAATGTTTCATTCTTTCAGTTCGTGAACAAGATTGATGTTGCAAAGAAACTGGTTATTTTTATGCTTGTCATTAGCTGCTATGTAAATTTCTATCCCTCTGAAATTTTTAAATGGTGTTTTGTTTTGACATTAGTCTTAGAAGTTTTCTGAAACATCAGAATAAATTCAACCAACTTTGCAAAGCAGCCATTTGAAAGATACAATATAGGACTTAAGCATGATTCAAGGGAAGTAGAGATAGCCCAGCATATAGGCTCTAAACCAGAAAATACAGGGCCACTGAAGCACATGGCAAATAACTGCTAATATGGTTTCCAGTAAGTGCATTTGTGTGAATGCCTTCTTTCTTTCTTTTAAAGTGGAGTAAATGTTTTGATGAAAAAAAAAAATCTCTAGAGGATTCTTCCAGAGGAAAGCAGCTTCCTACATGATGATGTCTACATCACATTACTGCAGCCTCATCTGTTAAAATGGATCCCACCGAATCACTGCTTTTATTTCTTTTTCCACTGAATTTTCTTGATCTAACTTCTACCCTCACTCACTTGTGAGATCTCACAGAGACAGGTTGCAGGATTTGAATTCAAGTTTCTGTAGAACATATGGTTCAAATGTATTTAAAACACAGTGAAAACTGAAGCTGGAGCTCGAGGAGAGGCATGCTAAACACTGGCATTTGTTTTTAAAGAGTAAAACAACTTCAAACCTCTTCTCGTGGCTGGGGATGGTGCAGGGGATGGTTTGGATAAATGCAGTGGCTCTAATTCAGCAGGGATACCACTGTCCCCAAAATAGGGGTACAGCTAATGGTTAACCAGGCTAATAGCAAAGGCCCCATCCTGCAGTAGCAGGGCATGGTGTGCTGGCTGCCACTGGAAGCTCCAGGCTATGGACACCAAGGTGTTAGCAGTGCACAGCCGTTAAGCAAGCTGAAGGGCATGGAAGGGTGCTGCTCCCCACATCACTCTTTCTTTTCTCTTTTTTTGGTTTGGTAGGAATATCATTTTGTCATCGGCTTTTTTTCCACCAGCCAGTGTGCTGCTGAAGCAAATCTGCAGGGGCTAGAGAGTAAACACCTACGATCACTGAAGAGCATGGCAGTGGCACTCGGCCACTGCAGTCCCTACTGACAGCCACGTGTTCTCGGGTGCTTTCAGAGCCATCGCCTTTCCTATCACTGGGGTATCTGATAGGGCTGGATTCAGGTCGAGGAACTCCCTCACAGACCAGGCCACCCCCAAGACCTGCACCAGTTACAGAAATGTGAAGTGGGGACAAGTAGTGCATGAGAAGTACATGGATGTGGGTGCTTGGTTCAGAACTGCCCTAGGATTACATCCAACCTGACAGGTTACCTCAGGGACTAAAGAAAGGAGACAGCAAGTCTTTGCTGTTGGCCTTATTATTTTGCTGTCTGAATTATAAATAGAATTTAGACAAATCTTAAATCTAATTAAGGAACAGTTTGTACTGTGGCAGATTTTATCACACTAAGTAATTGGCCATAATGGGACTTCTGCAACCCAAGCTGAGGGCAAATGATATATGCTGTAGACACATAATGAACTTAAAATAAATTATCGAAGAGCAGAACTCATAATAAAAGGGAACTAGATTATTGAAATAGAAACCCTCTTTCTGACTTAACTGTGGAGTCACAGCTCTATTACATGGTATTCTTTATTGTAACGAATTGATTGGAGTCACTTTAAAAAAATGTTGTGATTGCATGTCTTTAATTGCAGTCACGTACAAGGGAAACTTGTCTGCTCCTGCATTGAGATAATTTAATTACAGTCTGCTGGAAATAAAAGTCAAATGGCTGCAGCCATGGCAAAGTAACCTAATGCCTGTAATTGGACTATATTTCACAGAGATGTGTTGCTGAATAAATTAAATAGGATTTGGCTCACAGTGCTCAACTCTTCACTGGCTCAGATTTAAGAGACACACATGATAAATCTAGGGATGAAGATGTGAGCCCTATGTCCCTTAGCCTTTATAATTCAGGGAGGTATCTCCATACAGAGGGTGTATGTGGATTTAACTTCTTCAACACATCCCAAGTAAATGTAATTTGTTCCATGCTTCCATCATTCTGTAACCCTTTGCTCATCTCTCTCTCCATTTCTCTGCCTCTAAATTCACACCTTTAAATCAAAACATGCATTTTACCTGTATATGCTTGGTGTTGCCTTCTTTTCATGGCTGGTTCCTTAAATATCCTACTCCAGTTGGCAGAGATTGCTTTTAAATTCCACAGGCTTGTACAGTGAGACTGGGAAAGCAATATCAACCTGCTCGGGCTATTGGGCATCTTGTGGGAATGCTCTGCCTCCCTTCCCAGATCTCTGCCAAGTGAAAGCAGCATGGGTTCCATGGTGATGAGCAAGAGTAGTTCTGACCCCTCTTGCCTACCTGTGGGCAAGCTGTCAGGTCCCCAGCAGCAAGGCTATGCTGGTGTTGGCTGCCCTCTGGTCTGGCCTCTGCCAGCTATGTGGGATGTGGGGATGTGCCCTGTTGCACTCACAGAATTGGTTGGGACTGCCTGTAACCTGTCTGGTTTGGCTGGAGCAGTTTGTTACAGGTTCTTCCAGCCCTTGGAGAGGGAGGCAGGCCATCAGCACTCAGGCAAGGAGAAGCAACACCACTGCAGTGCACGCCAGAAGGAATATCCACTCCCCAAGTCCCACGGCACAGTATAGGAGAGGTGGGCAATGGCGGGAGAGGTGGGGGGACAGCAGGATTTTGAACTGGCAGGAGCTGCCCTGCAGAGGGTTTAGTGGATGCTGGGAGCTGAGATCAAACCCTTGCCTCTCAAGGAGGGAGAAGGTACCCATGGTCTCCAAATTGGGGGCTTAGTGGTACCAGCTACTCCTTCTGCAGGGAGGGACCTGGATCTGAGAAGAGTGGGAACTGCACAACCAGAGCATAAGCAGGGTCTTGTGGCCGGGAGAGGTATCTAAGACCATGTGCTTGTAAGGGCAACCTGCCTGGAGGAAGGACTTGCTGGAGAAAGGGACTAAATGACTCTGCCAGACACCTCTCTTGACCGTCTTACATGGGTAATATGCTTTTCAGCTGGCATGATTTGTCCAGAGGTCAGAGGAATGAAAAAGCCTAAGAAAGAAGTCAAACTATGTGCTGCCTTTGCATATGGTTTGAAAAAATACCCAGCCTGCTGTGTGATCTGGAGCATTTTACAGTCCCCAAATATCCAAGCAATGAAGCAGTAGACAGACCAGCACTTCCTTGAATGTGACAGCCAATCCTCAAGAAGAGGCTAGCAGAAATCTCCACTCCCTTTGGAGAGGGAAGGAAGAGCACAGGCACATTCTGGGGTGCCCTGTGATGGGGGTTTTATTTCCTTTGCAGAGTAAGCTGAGAGGACCATGGGCCCACCTAGAGGTCCCAGGGTAATTATGGCATGGCAACTAAAGGTTTTTTGGGGTAACTTAACTTTCCGGTGTGTGGTGCTAGCTGAGACTATGACATTGCTAATATCATCTACAGAGCCAGTATTTACATGTTTTACTTGATCTTCTCTCACTCTTACGTTCCAACAGGCTTTGACTCTTGGGATAACTGTGCTCTGTCAGCTTTTACCTCGTTTCCAAGCAGCGATTATTTTTTTTCCTCACTAAGAAAGCACTTTCAGAAGCATAAACATTCCAGATTTGATTTTGAATTAAATATTTGCAAACTTCTGTGAACAGGGAGGAAAGTTATTATCTTGAGAGGGAAATGTTTAGATGAGGCTGAAAAGAACTTGAATGTTTTCCAACACTCATTTGAAGCTATTATTTACTTTCTCATGATGATAAGAGATGTGAACCTGGAAACATGAGCAATTATGTACTACATAATGTAATGGTGAATCAGGCTCAAATTATTTTGAAAATCTTTAAAATTCTTGCATAGCTGTCCTGTTTCTTTACCTGATGCTTTCACTACTTGAATTTTCTTTACAAGTCTCTGTCAATGTATAAAGGTTATCAAGTTCACTGCTCAGGGGTTTTTTTTTATTTTTTTATTCATTGTTTGATATTTTTCTGCTCTGGTATGGTAGTTTTGAGTAAGAATAGATATTGCTCTGGCATTATGATTCAAATCATATTAAAATAGGATCATTACTTGAATACTTCATCTCAGGCTTTGTGTTTGTAGTTTAGGAAAAGATTCTGGAAAAATGTGAGGAACTGCAAGAGAGCTTCAGGAATGAATGAATTACTGTGAGATGTTGTGACATGCCTTGAGAGACTTTTGAGGCTTTATGGATTCTCTCTGGTTACTTTATTCAAGAACAGATTTAAACAGAAATGGATGATAGCCATGATCACATCCATAAGAAGAGACTCCTGGCATCAGCAAGGCTGGAGTTATGCCAATCCAGGCTGGCAGTGAAGCTCAAGGATTTCTCAGTGAGGATGGATAGCTACTAAAACAAATCCCTGTAGTAATATGGTAGATTCTTCAACTTTGCAATTTTTAAACCAACATATTGCATATATGCATAAATATTGGTACAGTCACAGAGCAGCATGAGATGATACCATCATGCAACTTTGCAGGAGAGATTCCTAGGTTTTAAAGGCTAGAAGGCCCTCTAGAAAACCCAGTCAAATGTATTCCCAAGGCCTTGTACACCCAAGGCCATAGGATTTAGCTCAGAATTCCCAGTAATTTCTATTTAGTGCTTCTTTTTTCTTCTTTTTTCTTTCTTTTTTTTTTTTTGTAATAGGACAATCTTGATTTGAAGGGAGAGGGAGAATCCTCTTATGATGGCTTGTTCTGAAGGTGAATCATGCCCACAGCTGGAATCATATCCTTAGACTTTCATGTGACTCTCTTGTTTGTACTTCGATCCTTTCAACTTCATCATATGTGTCTCTGCTATAAGAAGAGAGAAGCCCATTGAGCAATGGCTGTGTTCTTTTTGTGGAAGTATTTAAGCATTATCATGCAATCACCTCTCATACTTCTTCCTGATTAGTTTGGTAGCTTAGAGCATCCTATGATAGCATTGCAGCTTCTCCAGCCTATACTTTTTCCTCCCATTGGCTTTTTTAGTTAGAACATGAGGTCCTCCAGCCACCATCCTGGGTTTTCACATCCCAGGCAACGTGGCTGGAGCCATGTCTCTGCCTGTGGTACCAGACTCACAGAAATCCCAGGCATCTCCAGTGTGCATGTATCAGTCAGTTCTGCCCAAGCTATCCCATAGGATTCTGCTGAGGGATGTCAAAGGTGGCCTGTCCTGCACACTCGACCCTCCTGAACTTTAATATTCTCCTTCAGCAACCAGGGAATTCCTGCTTTGGGGGCTCTCTGTCCCTTCATCCACTGATCACATAGGTATTCCTTCCTGCCATAACTGGAACACCAAGTGATGATTGTGGGTTGTATTTGTCCTGCAAGGGAGAGAGAGAAGTGATCATTGTAACCCTGTCCTCATGAAAAATCTAGAAATGGAGAAAATCTTCATCTCCACCACCCTGGTGGAAAGACGGGAATGTAAAGAGATGTCCTGAGCTAGGAAACTATCACCTAGAATCAGAAAGGCAGAGAGAAGAATTGCAGTAAATTGAGTGTATGAATCACAAAAACCCAAAATATTCTGCTGCTGCACCAGCAACAACACAACAAGTAATGTATTATTCTGCTCACTTTTATCATATAGAGCAGTGAAGTCATGCAGCAAAACTACCTCTGCCATGCAATGCCAGCAAGGAAAGCCTCCATAATGAGGACTTATCACAGTGTCTCTCTTGCTTTTCAGTTCTGATTATGCTGTGCTATGTTGTCTTCAGCTTGGTTCCAAAATATGTGTCATGGTAAAACACCTTAAGGTGATCCAGTTGTCAGAGATAGACGCCTGTCAGAAAATAAATGGATCTCTCTGGTGTCCTTCCCAGCATAACCTAGCTGTTTCTTTTGTCCTTGGAAAGAGTTCTTCTTACATAAGTTAGTTAGCTTGGATTCTTCACTCAAATTTACATGTTCCCTAGCATGCATTTTTACACAAATTCCACTTGATCCATTGTGTAATCTCCCTATATGCAGTTCTGAACCATTTTCATGCTGTGCAAAGGATGCCTTTGAAATGCTCTGACTTTGCCATGATGTTTTGGGTCCCTTATAACTGAAGACTTCAGAGTTGTTATCTATCTTTGCCAGATTTCATGCTGACTGTTAGGAGGTTTTCAAAAGTGTTAAGGGCATCAACAGGGGACGGATACTAATTGCCCCTGATTCCTCTAATAAATCTCTTCTTCTGACTTCAATGGCTACATGCTTCTTTCCTCTTGTGTTGCTCCCCTCTGTCTCTTTTCCCAACAGAGTTTTTATACTTACAATGGAGTAATTTTAAGGGCCCACCATTGAAATGCTTTTCTGATTCTCATCAAGGTGATTTAAAACATGCACAACATACGTATATATTTTCATTCACACCCACAGGTTTTCCTTTTCCTTTGATTCTGTATAAAATTCCCAGGGTGCAACTGTCTCGTGAGAGTTGGCAGCTTGGCAATTTTTACCACTTGGCAATTTACACCATGCATTCTTCCGCCCATTCATTCCTCTTCCTGCATTGAGTATTTTCCTTCCTGTGCTCAGTGGGGAACTCAGACTGCTAAAATGTGGTGCTAATACCTCTGATATTTTCTCTTGGTATAGCATTTTTTCCCCCAGGGGCTTACTGGTGTGCCGACGGGACCCAGCAGGGTAGATAGGTGCATGCCAGATGGATGCACACTCTTCCTGTGCATGGAAGCTCTGTGAGTCAGATGTGTATATGTCAAAGACATATGTTTCTTTCCAAGTTATTTTCCTATGTTTTGTAACTGTTTATCGGAGTGAAACAAAGAAAAATGCCAAAGAATGCTGAAAATACCCATGAGCCCTTGTACAATGGGATAAGCAATTGGTACATTAGTCTGTGGTATGTTTTATTTGTAGCACTTCCTCTTTCTTTATTTTCACTGGGATTGCAGTGCTATGGCAAATTAGACAACTACAGCAGAACATATATACATATTTCAGGGATGGCTTATCATATGTCATACATGGAGTCCCACAGTCTGTATATTAACTAGAAGGTCATGCTCCTTAGTTTTATTCTCTGCTTTCATTTCAGCTTTCAAGAGTTTGAATTTTTTTTTCTATCTATCTATGGCACGACATTGAGTAAATCCTCCTGCCTTGTTTGTACTACACCCTGCTGAAGGTTTCTCTCATCTTTCAGGGTGTGTTTTCTCATGAGGGTGAGTGTTACTAATGGACCTTTCTGCAGCTCAGCTGAGTCATTAGAAGTTATTTCCTCATTATCCTTCTCTTTATTTGGTTTGCAGTGTGAGTTACTTGCATGCCTAGTTCATAATAGTTAAGGACGAACCTGATGCATTAGCTATAGAAGTTGTGTTCAGGCAAAACAAGATCAGCATGAATGTGGAAAGGCAAGAAGGAGACAGTGGTAGCCAGTAGAGAGGCAGGGAAGTAAAGCATGGAGCTCACGGGGAAGGGAGGAAGAAAAGACTCTGGAAGCCCATAAGATCTCATGCTGTGTGAAGACCAGTTCAGACAAAAAGAAAATATTGCCATGGATCACCTTTGCCCTTATGTCCTTTCACTAGAAGACAGAATCACAGAATCATCTAGGTTGGAAAAGACCCATGGGATCATCATGTCCAACCATTCACCTTACTCTGCAAGTTCACCCCTAGACCATATCCCCCAACACTACATCTAAGCAATTCTTAAACACATCCAGGGATGGCGATTCAAC
>JAAGNO010017972.1:65447-102095 GCA_033439905.1 Ceryle rudis
AGTCCAGGTAGACCACATCCACAGCCTTTCCTTCATCCAGTAGTCAGGTCATCTTGTCATAGAAGGAGATCAGGTTCATCAGGCAAGATCTGCCTTTCCTGATGAGGAAATAAATAAATAAAGACAAGAAATAAAAATAAAGACAAGAATAAAACTCTTGCATATGACATCCTAGTCCAGCATAGATGCCAGCTACTAAACATTGGGCATGCACAGTGGAAGCAAATGATGATACAGATCTGGGTGTGATGGTCATCTCTTGGCAAGCATTTCTTCATCCTAAGAAGTGCCCAAGCCAGTCTGCTGGTGTCTGTGTAATCTACCCTCACACACTCAGCTGGCCTGTGGGCCAGTTGGTGTCACAAAGGCCTGTGTTTTCCCTTATTCCCTCTGTTGCTGCATTTTTGCAGTTAAAAGCTGAAAAGTCCATCCAGTCAAATTTTGTGGAAAGAATTTGGAAAGCATGGTAAGGGAAACTTTTTCTCCATAACGACATCCTGGAGAGGCTGTGCAAGTGCCATCCCTGGAGATTTTCAAGTCCGAGCTGAATGGAGCCCTGAGAATCCTGGTCTGAAATTAGTGCCAACCCTGGTCTGAGCAGGTGGTTGTCCTAGAGGCCACCTGGTGTCCCTTCCAACCTGCTTTATTCGAGGATCTTATGATCCTCTGAAGTCTTCAAGATATAAAAGCCAAAGGTAAGATCAAAGATCCATCATCTCAAGAGAAAGAAGTATCTAAGTATCCTATTGATTCAGGAAAGACAAACCATGATATAGCAAAGCTACCCTAGACCTCATTCAATCCTTTTCCACAGCTAGAGAGGCCTGTTTACCAGCCAGGCTTATCTCTCCAATCCCTGTTTCTCAGGAGTCTTGAAGGCTACAAAAGTGAAGTTGTTAGCTGAAATAGCTTAATCTTCCTATTTTATTGACCCTCAAGATTGTGCAGTCTTTTATATTCTTTTTTCATACTTAGGATTTGGATACTTATGGCTAAGCACATATGTGCACACTTGGTTATCTCCAGCGTTCACACGCAGAAAGCAGCCTGGATTTAAGCAGAAATCTGTATCCTGAAACTACGCATTTGACTTAACTCATGTATTGAAAAATGTTTCTATTGTTTAATCTAATTTTTGATAAACAAATTGTCAGGCTTCTGTTTAACAGGATTGCTTTCTTTCAGGCCTGTCTTGTCATGTTTCACTGTGGAACAAGTCCGGGTGAGCACACAAATCCTGCTGGGGAATCTTTGACATCTGTGTTCACAGATTAGGTTGTAATTCATCTTCAATATCAAAATGCTTCAGTGTTCAAATGGCGTATTTCATTTGAGTTTTATTTCACAGCCTATATTCTTATTCCCTGTAGACTTCTCTTCAAAATGAAAAAGGATTTGACTCTCTGGTTACATGCCCCAAATTCTTGAGAGCTCCCACCCTCTTGATTCATTGTTTTGAGTTGCTAGTAGTACTGCTTTGTTCATACATGTCCCAGCTTTGCAACCAGAAGTTTGGATGATTTGCTAATATTTACTAAAATACTGATTCTCATTCATTTTAATTGACAATACATACTGAAGACCTGAGAGCAGAAATACATAGATACTACCTCCACCCGTGTCCTTATAACCAAGGGATGTCAGTGGGCAGCGCTACTGCTACTGGCTGTGATGGACAGTAGATGTCACTCCTGCATAACATTATAGAAACTGGTATCTCCACTGAAAGGATACATTCTTTATAGGGGGCGGGGGGGGGAAGAGTGACTGATGATGATAATTGTTACTCAGTGAAAACTTTATTCTCAGATAAAAAGATGTACACATAGCAAAACATAGCTTTTGTGGAATCACAGAATTGTTTGGTTTGGAAAGAACCTTTATAAATCATCTAGTCCAACCCTTCTGCCCTGGTCAGAAACATCTTTCACCAGACCAGGTTGCTCAGAGCCCAGTCCAACCTGCCCTTGAACACTTCCAGGGATGGGGCATCCACAACTTCTCTGGGCAACTTGTTCCAGTGTTTAACCACCTTCATCATAAAGCCTTTCTTCCTTATGTCCAATTTAAACCTACCCTCTTTCAGTTTAAAACAATTGCCCCTTGTCCTGTCACTAAAGGCCCTGGTAGTCTCTCATCACCTTTCTTATAAGGCTTCTTTAAGTACTGAAAGGCTGCAGTAAGGTATCTATGGAGCCTTCTCTTTCCTAGGCAAGATGTTATACCTACATCTTGTTCTGAATCCCTAAAGAAGGGTATACTGAATCCTTAACTAAAGGTGTATTTCTGGGTTTTTTTTGGTACAGGTTTGGGTTTTTTTTAGCTCAATTTTTGAAATGTGTGTTGGGGGCCTGCTAAATTATGCAGAACTGCCCATCTCATCAAAACCTTTCCATTTTGATACATAAAACAGTGAAAACTTAATAGGAAATTGAGGTACTGAAGGAGAATTTTTTGGCCATCCATCTTACAGGTGGAGAACAAACCAAACCTGCTTCATTATCTGCAATAGTATAAAACCTGTCAACAGAAGGCTGCCAGCCTGGGCCATGCAGGCAAAGCCCATGTTCCTCTGCTCAACAGCTCTCTGGCAGCTGTGCAACCACCTCATCACAGTTACCTCCCAAGCACCAAGGGCTGGGGCTTTCAAAAGGCTGCAGAGAAATTCATGCCACAATCGTGTGTGTCACTATGCCTCACTAGTTTTTCAATAGTATGTTCAGTGTCTCCTTATGTATCTTGGGAGACCAGACCAGTGGCCAGGCAGGGGTAAAACACCTGCAAAGCTGCAACCTGTGTGACCACCTGTGCTAGTCGTTCTCTTTTTCTTGGTAAGTAGAAGCAGGTTCCATGAAGAGAAAGATTAGTTGTTCTCACAGAGGTGACAACTCTCACTGTACCTCACAGTAAACTTCACTTTTTAGCAGTGTGTGGAAACCACAGTAATTTCTGACGTGCTGGAATTCTCGCTGGTGATCATCTATCTCCTACATTCTTTTCACATAAGGTAATTTTACTACTGGAAAAAATCTACTGTTTCAATATAATGACTACATAAATGTTTCCAGTTGTGTCTGGATCCCTAAAGTTTCACTGTACAGGACCAGAAGGTGTTTACAAAAAGAGACACCAATTGTCTTTATTATTAATATCTGCTGTGGATATGTGATTTCAAGAGCATGGCAGAATGGAATAATTGCACAACTGGGACATCACTTGAGAGTGATGCTGAAGGCAAGCTATTTCCCTAATACACATCTGCCACAGAATCTTTTCCTTCTTAATCCCACCCTATACTTTCTCCGACAGAGATCTCAGTCAAGCATTAAATGCTTCTTTTTAGAAGAATTTTTGAAAAAAATAAGGTTTATAAAATTAGAGTGTTATTAATAATCCTAGTGAAGACAGTGACAGGGATGTATGTCAGTCTGTCAGTTCCTGAATTTCTCTAGAGGAAGTACTGCTTCTTTCACAACAGCGAGTCACATCCACCTAGGAGATTATGTAAGAGGATGGTAGTGTGTCAGGACTAAAGACAAATTGTTGGAAACTGCACAAGTCTAATTAAACTAAGGGGTTTAGGTAATGTGAAGGGAAACCTCATGGATCCAGCCATTTACATTATTTGGGAATTCCATTTGGCTTAAAATGATCATTTGGAAATAGGATGCTGTCATGGGCAAGACACAGTGAACAACAGCCTGCAGTGGCTCTGGATAACTAAGGTTTATTTTCGAAACAGCGAGCCAAGAATTCTATTCTGTTTTCTGAAACAGCCACTGCCTCGCTGATGCCAGCACTATTAGCACAAGGTCTCACCATCCATCTCAGCAGGAAGGTTGTTGCTGGCCCAGGATGGTCAAGCAGAAAGTCAGGTTGATTCATGCCACACTGCTGCTCTTTGTTAACAGTCTCAGACATTATGAGCCACACATTACCCAGTCTCCTGCATCTTCCCCCACTGCCAGGTTATTCCTTCAGGCAAGATCTTTGCTTTGGTTTGGTTTTTGTTTATTGGGTTTTTTTTCAGTCTCCCTTCTTCTTTTTCAGACTGCTATTTCATTTTAGGAACTGCTTTCATTGTCACCAGCTCTTTTTTTCCAGCACCCTGAGCCTAATTTACCTGGTCTAAACAGTCTGTGTCCAGAACCACAACATGTGATCAGCCTCCTAACTGCAGGGTTTGCCTCATGCCTATTTATTAATTGGAGGATTCAGGATGTGCTGTGTTTGTTCAATTCAGGTGGGATGAAAATTTACAACCAGCACAAACTGGTTGCATCTGTCAATCAGCAGGCTTCAGCTTGAGAAATTCAGAAATTGACACCCCCAGCCCACCCTCCCAAAAAAAATATTTTTCACTATGCTCTTTTTTTTTTTCTTGCACCTGCCATGTGGAGCACAGAACTTCAGGATAACTGATTTTTGAGCCGAGATTTGACACCAGGTTTGCTATGTTCAGAAGCCCTGCTAATATGTGGTAATGTCTTCATCCTTAAAAAACCAACATACCCACTGCCCTCCTTTGGAGGCATAGGCTCAAACATGAATTATGTATGTAAGGTTTATATATTTTTATGGAGGGATCAAAAAATTATGGCGGCTCTGAAGTAAAGCCTTTGATTATCAGCTCACTGCACAGCCACATGCCTGTCAGGCAAAAAGATACAGGAGACATGCTGGCCTCATACTTTTCTGAATTGAAAGCAGAAATGTGGTAGGACAGGAAAACTGGGCTTCGTAGACATATTTTGGATCAAATATGTGATTATAAAACATCATGCAAGGATGTTCTTTATATTTCTTGAAACATAACTATTATACTGGACAGTAATGCCTCTATGAACACCATGCAGTAGCTATACAGATATTTACCATGCTGAAGGGCAATATTCCAGAGCTTTGTGCACTCCCTTTCAGGACATTAATACAGAGCATGAAGCAGCTCCTCAGCAGCGAAATCTATTGCAAACATATTTGCTGTGCCATCTCCTCCCTACAATGACGCTCCATTCAACAGCAGCTCATGGTGAGAGTGTCTGTCCTTGCCTTCACCATGCTTCAGTGAAGCTCATCCTCAAGTATTGGGCAGCTGAAGTGATAAGGTAATGATCATGATCTACCCCAAGAGGAGACTGGACACTGAGACCTCCATGGTGAAGGAAAACCTCAGACTGACTTGCTGAAGACCCTCTTTTTTCCTGGCTGTCAGCAATACTGCTACCACCAGCTCCATCCTAGTACAGGTACTCTACTCTTCACTTTTACTTCAGCACTGAATACATAAAACTTATCAGATATCACCAAAAAAAAAAATGATAGAATGCATTTTAGAAACTTCCTAAGAAGGTGATTCCCTTGGACAATTAAAATTAAAAATTAAGGAAAAATTAAACAAATTTGTATGTAGCAAATGGAATACAGTCCACTTGCAGCCCTTTGGGCACTGTTCAGGTATCATAGTGTGTCTATGGTGCCATATGAATGCTTAATGAACTATATTCTTGGCAATAACTGTGAGGTTTTTTCCTTCCATCTCACACTGTGCTTTTGTCTTTTAAAAAAGTACAAAAAGAAGTTGCTGGAACATACCTTAATCCTCATTCACTTTTCACAGATAGAATGTACACTAAACAAGTAAATATAAAACACTGAACTGAATTTTTGATCATCAAGACAAGCAAAAGAAATTAAATGCTATACTATATTACTGAAAACCCCCCAGAAGCTGACCTGTTCCTGTCAGCTTTTACCCAGTGACTCAAGGAAAGCACAGTTGCCTGTCCAAAGGAAGACTTATATTCACCTGTCTCAGCTACCTGAATGATATTTCCAAGGCTGACTGGTTGCCAGTCTCTCCTGCAGTACAGCTCCATATTGTTAAAAAGTCATAGAATCATAGAATCATTTAGGTTGGGAAAGACATTCAAGGTCAGGTTGGACAGGGCACTGAGCAACCTGATCTAGTGGAAGATGTCCCTTCTCCCTGCAGTGGGGTTGGACTTTAAAGGTTACTTCCAACCCAAACCCTTCTATGTTTCTAAGTACATTCATCAACCCAGCACTGCCAAGCCCACCAATAAACCATGTCCCTCAGCACCACATCTACATGTCTTAAATACCTCCAAGGATGGTGACTCCACCACTTCTGTGGGCAGCCTGATCCAGGGCTTGACAACCTTTTCAGTGAAGAAACTTTTCCTAATATCCAATCTAAACCTCCTAATCCTCTATGTTTTATAACAAGGAGGGTACAGCATACTCCTGAGAAGCAGTATATTCAAGTCTAAAACCCTGGTGGCAGTACCAGAAGTTAAACCCAGTTTTCCCACTTCACAAGTGAGCACTGTAGCTCACTGGACACCCAGTAAGGGGGTGGCAGAAACTTGTCTACAATGCTTACAACTGTAGCTTCCAATTCTACCCCAGCCCTGATTCCAGATTAAAAAAAAACCCAAAAAACAGAAAACAAAGAGAGAGAGAAAATTAGTATTGGCTTGGGATAAAACCAAACCCACCGTTTTTGCTGTGTTAACTGTTTTCTCAAAAACATGTTCCCCATATTTGACAGTAATAATTCCCACGATATCATTTGTTGCTAAGAGCTTAAAGGGAAAACTCCCCAAACAGTAGAAGTGGATATTAAAATAATTGCTGGAAAGGTTTTTTTTTTTTCTCTCTCTGCAACTGTTTGTGCTCCTACTGATACGAACACAAGAGCTTACTCATACATTCGCAGTCAGCTTTGCCTTACCTGCTTCCATCTACAGAATTCTGCTCTGTACCTTGCTGAGTGTGTGACAGCTGAAGAAGAGGTAAGCTATACAGTGAGCCACGTGCACATGTGCACTGGGGCCTTAGGGTCAATGCACGGCTAATCTATACAAAGCAAAATATAAATTGTATTGAAAAATACCCCACTTCTTTTTTGTTTGTTTTAAAGTATGATGACTGTGAAGTAAGACAATACACACCAGAGTGCCAAAAGGCTCTTCTTTTGGCTGTATTCTGACCACATTTCACTGTCTTTCCCCGGTCACTTTTCCTAAATAGTTGTTTAGAAAAATCAATAAGGTGTGTATATAAAATATATGTGTATATATCCATATATTTATGTCAGGAGAAGTATTTTTTTACCCATTATTTTCCCCGCTCAAAGCCCATCTAAAATTTATGCTTAAATTTCAGAAACAGGTTGTCTTTCAGCAGGTACCAAGACTGGCATTTTCAGTGAAAGTCAAGAAAATGTTATAAAACTGCAGCTCTGAAATTAACTATAGCTGCAACACTCTTTGGTCCTTTGTTGCCTTTAATCTTCTAATGCTGACATCTGGATATTTCTAATCACTGCTTTCAAGTTGTTGAGCAGCTCCATAACCTTCAATAGTTAACTGACATTCCTGACATTATAGTTTAATGCCTTTCTTACACTATGTGAACTTTATGTATCATGGTCTAAAATATTTTTTTCACTGGGCTGCTTATACCACAATATTTTCAAGGTAAAAAGAGTGTTTTCTGCAAAGATGCTCTCAGTTGTTTTTAATCACTAACTTGTTCACCAAACTCTACACAGAAATCACTGAACATATTTTCACCAGGGGGTTTATGGTGAAAAGCTGTTCTGGTGCAGCCTAGGTTTCCTGCTTCTGCTAAAAACAAAAAACTTGGAGCTGCTCATATGACACCAATAATTTTTCTGTTAAAAACTTAGCCTGAAGTTTCACACAGGAAAATGAAAAGGTAGAGTCAGTGTTATTCTAAATCACAGAACTACCAAATCACAGAATGGTAGGGTTGGAAGGGACCTCAAAAGATCATCTAGTCCAACCCCCCTGCCAGAGCAGGATCTCCTAGATCAGGTCACACAGGAGTGTGTCCAGGTGGGTTTTGAATGTCTCCACAGAAGGAGACTCCAGAGCCTCCCTGGGCAGCCTGTTCCAGTGTTCTGTCATCCTCACAGTGAAAATGTTTCTCCTTATGTTTGCATGGAACCCCCTATATTCCAGCTTGCACATGTTGCCCCACATCCTATCATTGGATGTCACTGAGAAGAGCCTGGCTCCATCCTCCTGACACTAACGCTTTATGAATTTATAAACATTAATGAGGTCACCCCTCAGTCTCCTCTTCTCCAAGCTAAAGAGACCCAGCTCCCTCAGCCTTTCCTCATAAGGCAGATGTTCCACCCTCTTAATTATCTTTGTGGCTCTGCGCTGGACTCTTTCGAGCAGTCCCCTGTCCTTCCTGAATTGGGGAAACCAGAACTGGACACAATATTCCAGATGCATCCTCAAAGATTTCCTGAAGTGAGATAGGCACTGAAATGTGTGTTCAGACTGAGAAGAGAGCTGCAAAAGAGCTAGCAAGAAACCAGAGTGGGGGAAGAAAACCTTGTTGTATCCAATGTTACACCTAGGATGTGATTAAATGATGTAGCGCAGTGAAAGCTGCCCAATTGCCAAGGGCACGGATTTGTTTCCCCCTGCAGTCACGAGCAAGTTACTTGGCAGGAGCTAAAAGGCATCATGGATACTGTGCAGTTTATAGGGTATTCTGACCTTCACAGTCTGACTCGTCAGTAGGCACTGCGGAGGCATGGGTGGCTAAGGCCAGCTCGACACCAGAAGTATTTACCAGAGTCATGCTGCTACAGGGCACAGTATTTTTAAACACCACCTCTATACTAATGCAGCTAGATGCAAGTGCAGAGCAAAAGACTGTAGTGCTGACAATGCCCCTCACTTTGTGCAGAAAACTGGAATGTCTCGTTTTGCACATCTCCAAGGATCCACCACCTTTTGGGGGAAACAGCTTCAATGCTTAGTCACCTTCATGGGAAAGATTTTGTTTCTTTACATACCGCTGACATTTTCCTTGCTGCCACTGGTGACTGTGTCACCCCTTGTCCTTTGCTGGGCACCTAGGAGAAAGGTTGGGTTTCCTCCCTCTCTCACCAGCCAAACTCTGTCTCCCCTCCTCACAGCACAGCTCAGCCACCACCCCAGCACCATGATCATCCTTCCTGTGGGACCTGGCTGATTTTTCAGTGGGCAAGCCCTAACAACTCACTCCTTGTCCTGGGTGGAGGAGGTAATGGGGATCCCAGGGAGGCCACCACCACAGGAGAGGAAGGGAAGAGCTTCTTCCCTGTCCTTTAAAAAGTACTCCTCTAACAGCCTGCTCAGCATTTTTCTGTCATTTTGTTTTCATTTACAGTTTAAATACTAAAAGCTTCATTATGATGCCATTCATTATTTGTATCTCAATCTAATAAACTTTGTACTCTTCTACCTTGACATTTATTTGGTGTTAATGTACGGGGCAGAATCACTACAGTTTATTTGGCCCGGGTGAAGATTATTTGCCCCTGAGCAAGAAGCAGACATAAGCTATCATGGTGATATTTGCAGGAGCTGTAGCTGAACTTGCTTTACAACTGTCCATCGCTTAATTGCAAACAAAAGCAGCGCTGCTATGTGTTATTCCCATGTGCTGTGCACAATGCTCAATTTGTGTACACTTCAAACCATGAAAAAGTCCATTTAGGTAGTAACTTAATCCCTCTTGCTAATGGAGAGATGGAGAAAATGGAGAAAAAAACCCACACAAATCCCCATAATAGCAGTAAAATAATTATAAAAATAAAGATTACAGTTTAATGGAGATTTGTTTGAACAGAATGTTTTGCTTCTAACCAGTTATTGTGGTGCATTACTAATGGTTTTCAACAGCCTGAAATGGAGCTGCTGAAAACATTATGAGGTGTGCAAACATCTTACTTTTTGGGCCACTGGTTAGGCACAAAAACAGTTCATCTGAGTTTTCAGAGCTGCAGTAAACGCACTAAACCTTGGAAAGCAAGTCAACGTGCACATATCAACCGTCATGCTTCAGTTGTCAGCCCGAGTTTTTTTATATACAAATTAGCTTTTCTGAACAAAGGAGAATTGTCCATTACCACTGGATAATTCTGTCACTTGATAAGGCATAATTTTATGGCTGTTATAAATAACTTAGTTGTAATCAGTCTTCACTCTCATTTCAGGCTGCTCTCTTGGCAAAGTCTTTGGCTTACAATAAAGTCTGTGCAAAGGAAAGCACCAGAGAGCAATTACACAAGTGACCTACTATAACAGTCTCTTTTCACAAAGCTCATCAGAAGACAGGGATTTCCTTAAATAAAGCTTGTATGAATTTATATATGTTGTAGTAAGTGCTTCCAGAATAAAGCTGTAACACTGGAATGAAAAAGTAATGTCACAGACAAAGCCAACGCAAGGTTCCTGAAGAAACCTAACAATAAGATGTTTGAAATACAGATTTTTATGAAGTAGACATACAAGTCTTGGTTCTCTTACTATTTCTTCTGCTTCTATTGCTTTTCTTACACACTTATATTCAAAGATCTTGACAACCTGATCAGGGCATCACAATATCCTGTGCAGCATTTCTCTTGTGTACTGCTCTCTCACTCTTAAGCCATGCTGGACTTTCCTCTGTGGCTGTCAGAGTGCAGAGCCAGCTGTTCGTCTGTGTAACAGCAACAGCACAAAAATAGCCATTCTGCTCAGCACTTCCAGCCACATCAATCTCCATAACAGGCACTGGGATCGGTGTGTGACACCCCTCTGTAAAACTACTGCATGATGTGATGGTTGGCACCCAAAATAGTGTTTGAGCCCTCGATGCCAAGGATAATCCTCATTAATCATTAGTCATTAGTGCCCTGTCTCCAGAACAGCAGGGATATTGGTGTGACAAGGACAGAGCCGTTGTTGCTCCCTGCTTGCTACTGGTCGAGAGGAGGTCAATGATGGAAGCTGTCTCATTCATCCCTCCTTCCCCAACCTTCATTAGTTGTCAACCTTTTTTCACCTATATTCTAGAGCGAGGACATTCATCTCTCCCAAAGGCCTGCAGAACAGCCTGGCTTCTGGGTACACCTCCCTCCCTATCACCCTCTTCCCACGGCCATACACACATGGAAATTCTCCCATTCCAGGTGCCTCCACACCTTCCCAAAACCCGCACAAATGGGGAACCTGGTTTCTTCCAGAAGCTTTCGTTCCCTACCTTTGCACCACCAGCCATGAGAAGAGACAGTGTATTAGGAGGAGAAATGTCTCTGGTGGAGAAAGATCACAGTACCAAGGGCTATTCATGTTTCCCACTGCATGGCGCTTCCTGTTTCTCCTTCCCACAATCACCTTTCTGCTGGTTCAGGCCCTCCTGAAAACAGTGCACCTCCTTTACACTGTGCTTGGTACCCAACAGAGGGAACATCTGCACCCCCAGACAGCCTAAGGAAAACCTTTATTTATATCTTGCAGGCATGGGCAGACTAAACTGATTAACAACAATCTAAAAATGGCCCGTATTTTCTCTCAGTCTCACGCTAGTGGTTTCCGCTGTCCATTGACAAACCTTCATGCGTAGCCTCTGTAGCCTCACAAAGTAATCTTTCAACCAATACAATTTGTCTTCTCAAATACAACATCATTTTGCACTTGAGTCATCCTGATTGAAGTGAGCAAGGACACAAGTGCTACCTGAGGCCTCTGTGCTGCACCGACGACAGAGCTGGGGGACAAAAGGAAGCAGGCGAAACACCCTGCGAGCTGCTTAGCTGTGCCGTGCTTAGCATTGCTCTTCTGCCCAGACAATGAAAACGGCTTCTACTTTTGCTTACATTGTTATCCACACTGTGCCAGGTTCTGGAGGAAAAAAAAAAGAGAGCTCTACTTTTATTGCAGATATGAGAAACCAGGGAAGGGGAAGAACTTGCAAATCTGGCTAAGCTACTGACAACAGCTCTTATGGGGCTGTAGGGAAGCCAGGTCCAGAAGAGTGAAATCACAAAGCTGTTGCAGAGAAGGTTTTTTCTATTGGCCACACTGAATGTCACTGAAGCTCATCCTATTTCAGTAGCTGCATGCCCAGCTCAAGATGTCTGTGCTACAACACATGCAGACTGTGTTAAGCTTACCTGAGACTTCTTACTACTAGTTCAGTCTGAAAAGTGTGTTTACAGCACTCACGTGTTTCAGAGATGCTCACTAGATTTGCTAGTTCTTCCATATTTCACCTTACTGCTCCAGTGTGAAAAAAATGCATAAATATACACCTATGACAAAGCTGCCAGTCTGCCCATGCTCTGCATTCAGCTGGAACGCTGAAGTCATGAATGGCCTCACCTCAGTACAGCTCCTAAAGTGAGGCCAAATGAATTTGGAGGGAAGGTCACAGCTTGGTTTTAGTGACTGACCTTGGAGGGCTCTTGAAAAGCAACTGCAGGCATATGAACAGCTGGGTTTTTTCCTCTCCTTTGACAACAAGAAGTGAATTCATGTAGTTTGGCTGATGCTCAGCTTAAAGAACAGCATCACCCTGTCAGGTAAATGGTGATGAGGACAGGTATTTCTCCAGTAGAATTTCTATCAAATAGACTAGAAAAGCCTCTGAAGCTTGTATTACTCTGTATTTTATACTGTAAATTCTAAACCATGGTAAATAGCCTGCAATAACAGTGCAAGAGATGACAAGGACAGAAAGGAGCAGAATTTCAAACTTGATAACTTGAAAAATGCATAACCACATATGTGCACAAGACAGGCAAACCTGATACTTATCAAATACTATCACAGAGATGAAGGATCCCAGCTAAGTTTTAGACCCCCAATGCACAGGAATTTTCACAAATATACAAAAGAGACATACTATATGTTTTGGAATTAAAATGTTCATAATGGCTGGATGAACTGCAACAGAGGCACAGATGAAAAATGGGGCTGATATTATTTAAAGCAGTAATTTTAATGTTGATTTGATCTGAAATATACTTTATGGGATTCTCATAACTTTTTAATGGTATGTATATATGTGTATATATCAATGTACTCACAGGTGAACCTGATGGAGGACTGTATCTGTGTTTATGCAGGGAGACAGGACTGTTGCCTACCATGAATGTTCCCACTGCTGGGCTGTAAGCTCTGTTCTTTCTGCTTTGCTTTTTTTCATATATTTCTTCGTCCCACGTTGGACATCCTCCTTCTTCTATTAGTTCTCTATTTGATGAGAAAGCTGTCATATGGGAAAAAGATAAAATCTTCCTCTGACATGTCTTAAAATAAAGCAGTAGTGGAATTTTGATAGCCCTTCGGGACATCATCACCCAGGAGGGGATAGACTGAGGCTCCCTTACAGTGGCACCAAGAGTGAAAAAGAGCCACTACTTCTTGCATCAGTTTTGGGCTGAGACATGACATAAGTACCGAGTGGTTTAGACAGAAACACTTTCTTGTGCCCAGAAACACAAACTGAGGCATTTTGGGAACTTTAAACAAAAGGAGCAAAGCAGCTATAGACCACAGGCATGACCAGAGTGACACAGCAGCTCAGAGGGGGAGGTGCAGGATCTTTTGTGTTGGGCAGCTAAATTTTACCCAGGTCTTTACAGGTTGTGTCTGGATCTTAGCATTTCAATCTACAGTTATTACAGGACCCATTCATATAACAGACTAATGACCTGTAAAATTTCAGTTTAAAATGCCCTTGGAGAGTTAGAGTAAACATTTTAAAATGTAACTGAAGATACTTTTCCATTCTGTTTTTACTCTTACAACCCATAAAATAGAAAACATTTCATATAAAAAAGACTACACCAAATCCACTCTTCTCATTTTAATTTTAGTCATGTAATCTATAAAAGATTTTGAATGAAACCACCATAAAATTCATGCCTTTCTGTCTCTTCACCAGATTGAATTTTCAGAGTGGTATGGAATTTGAAGTCTAAGCTTTCAGAGAGAAAGACTTATATAAAAATGTTGATACCATCTTAACTATCGTACTTTGACCAACGCTGCAGTAATGGAGAACACCCATAAAGTACTGCAGTGCTGTATAATTGTCTTATTAATTGGAACATTATTTACAGAGAGGGCTGCCTTCACAGCATGCACCTACTTTCTGAAATGCTTGCAGCACTCAGGACACAGCAGGCAGCCAGCGTAAAAGTTCAGTTAAAGAAGCAGTGGAATAGCCATCCATATAAGTGCAAGTTAATGAATTGAGTCCTCCTGGCAGGAAGACTTAAATGTGAGCAAGCATTTTCAAATTTAGAGAGGTGACCTTAAAAGCCTGCCAAACCTCAAACGTAATGCAGCATTAATGATGAATGGAGATGGAGCTTTTTAATTTTTAGACAAAGAACAACCCATCTCCACTATTCTATTAAAATATATTGTATGATACATTATAAACTGGCAACCAGACAGTAAAAAAAGAAAACAACGCCTTTGAACTTATAGGGCACTATCTCACATCTAAATTAACTGCTTAAAAAGCATTGTACATACTAAATCCTGTCAATGGCAGTTGTTTATGGATTCCCTCTTAGACAAAAGTTCTCCAGTCACCATGAAAAGGCACTACCATTCTCTCTCTCCATTCCTAAAAAAGACACGAGTGCCAACTATTCAACAAAGCATTTCATATTTTCAATGTCCCCATAAAATCCTTTCAGCTGGCAGAAGGGAAGTTATGATGTATCTCCCTCTGCCTTTTCAATGTCCACTTCATAGCAAATTCAATGAAAAAAAAAAAAAAAGAACAAGCCACAACAAAAAGCATGCAGGTCTGAGGTTTACAGCTTTGAAGGATTGTGTTTCCCAGTATTAATGTTTCATTATAATATATTAAGTATAGGACAGCTACTATGTCAATACTTACATTTACAACTTCAGTGCTAAGTTCATAAATTATTATGCGGTTTATCCAGCATGGGTACACAACACTGGGTTTGTAAAGAGTTTTAGGACAGCCAATATTTTCATAAAATACCTTGTAAAATCATTTTTATAATTTACTTCCTAAAATATCTGATAATTGCAGACATTTGGGCAGATTGCTTATCTTGTTTAGGACTTTCCAACCTATCTCGATGTAAAGCATGAAGATGATTTTTGCCATTAACACTGAGTTGCCATAAATCAGCCTTTCATTGTGAGCTCTTTTGATGCATCATTCATGATGCTACAACTTGTGCTCAGTTCTCAGAAACTGAAGCCAGTTGCTTCCTTGTCAGTTATATGGTGCAAAACCAGCCTGAATCCCAGCTCATCTGCAGTGAACATTAAAGCATTTTATGTTAGGTATTCTGTGGAAAACAGAACACTCTAGTGCCTCATTTCCTCTACAGATCTAATTATTTCTCTTTTCCTCTGAAAACACTGAAAATCAACACTGTATTTTTTTAAAAAAAAATTGTGTGGGGTTTTGTTTTGTTTTGTTTTGTTTTGTTTTGTTTTGTTTTGTTTTTTCTGGTGCTCTGAATAAAATCAACTCATTTGTGGTTTAAAAAAGCACCTATGACTGTAATACATCCCATCTACATCTAGGTACCTCTCTGAGACAGAACTACTTCTGCTGTCATCACTTTATACAATCCTACCTCCATTACCATGCAGCTCCCACTCAATTATGGCTGGGTCTGCTGCCATCCATCATCAGCAAAGCCCTACCAGCCCAAAGGAAAGAAGTGTCTAAGAGATTCAGACAGCACCGAGATGCAGGCAGGTTACAGGCACTGCCAGTTTTTGGGTCCCCCGTGTGCATTTGAGAAAAGGTTCAGTGCTCTTGGAGAGCAAACAGCTGGAAAGCAAGGAAATCCAAGTTCCTGACTTCTCTTTATTTCAAAGCCCAATTATTCTTTTTCCCTACAGAGTAGCTACATTAACTTCAGCTTTCTGGATCACATTCAGTTGAGACAGTCAATAGGCATATTACTCTAGCAATTTCAAACAGTGGTGGCATTTCCTTGGCTCTCTGCCAGGTATAAAACTATTACATATTGTTGCTAGATTCAAATAAATAGTTATCAGCCTTGCTCTGAAAACAAACTGCACTCTGGCAATTGCACTCGTCAGTGTTTGGGATAGCATTTTGCATTAGCTAAGGCTGTAAACAGTATTATCTTCCAGTATGATCCTCCTTTTAAAAATGATACTCCATACTAATGGTTCATTACTTTTTCCAAACAAATCTGTCCTAAAATGGAGTATTTCCATGTTTCCATTTAGCAAAAGGAGTTATAAAAAACTTAAGGAAAGTCAATTTAACCTAGCTAAGTAAGAAAAGCAGAGCAATTTAAGTGGGTATATAACTTAGACTAGTGTTCCCACAATGTAGATCGGACCAATTTATATTTGGTTTGTGGGTGAATGAAGTTACTAGAAGCTTAGATTTCAGATGCAAATAACTATGATGAAAGAATCATTTTTTATGTTACAATGCTACTGTCCAGTCATAGTAGAGATGACCCAGACCCAGGCAAGCCCATAGCAGGGTGGATCCATATCTTGGCTGTCTATTGGGCTATATTCTGGCACCGAGCCTCTTATAGCCATCTTCTCCCATTTCTTTCCTTCATCACTGTCAATGACAATGACATTTTCTGGCTGCTGGAACTGTATTTCCTCTTCTTGTTTCTGTCATAAAGTCACAGAACAAAGTTTGAGTTGCAAGTGTGAAATATGAGTTGCTAAAACATGTGAATTCATACTCTTTTATTGTCTTTTATGATTTCTGGAAGCTTTACTGGTTCTAGTTTTGCTTCTCAGTCCAAACAGATCAGAAGCTGTTTATGTTGCCTAATGCCAGAATACACAGATGGCATCCATTTAATTGAGTAGATTTTTTACTATTGATTATGGGCATTTTATGCTATTAATATGACACCTTCCCAAAGTAGCATTATTTTTTTTTTAACTTCTCCTTAAGGTAAATAGGTGTTTTGACAAATCCTCTGGCTCAACTTTTATGAATTAATTTCACACTGGCTGCTACAGTATAAAGAGAACACTGTTGGGCCTACAATGTTTGATATATTATTTCATATGAAGAGCTCTTAAAATGCCTAGTAAATTTGATCTTACTGGTAATTCCAAATACAGGATCTATATCATAGCCATATGCACGCCACATTATACCTTTTCTTAATTGAAAAAAAAGCAAACAACCCACAATCTCCTCAAATATAAAATAAATTTGAAGAAATAAGAATCCTATCTCTATAGGTGTGTTCTTTGGCCTAGAATGTACTTACTGATGCAGGATATGGATCTAAACCAACATGAAATTATTCTTCAGAATGCTGAACCTTATCCTTTAGAGTCTGAAAGTGTACCTATGGAGGATGGATGAATTTTACAATGATTTCCTAAGCCTGAGCTATATTAAGAATAATAGGATTATGTTATTACAACTCTAGCTGTGATAGGACTTGAGAAGGTTACTTAGACCCTGTGGCTACACTGCTAAATAGAAGAGACCCAGGAGCTAATCCTCAGCGCTGAGGCCAAGAGGTAAGCACAGACATGCTACACAGCTCTTGTCCCTGAAACTTGTTTCATCCCATGTGGTGCTTATATGGTCCAATGGAAAATGCTTCTTTTCATGTGTTTTTGACCAATTCAAGATGTGCGAAGTAATGTATAACCTGTGTTGCAGCTTGCCAAAGTGGTGGCTTTGTAACATAAAGTTGCATATGCATACAGCATGTCTGAGGGATAGCTTTGGAAGATTGTGTAGGATGGAAGGTGTCACACTTCGTGCAGTCATGTCCCTGTTGTCCTGGAGTGAAATTTGTGGAAGTGAGCTCAGGCACTGGCGAGAGCCAGGAGCTCAGCAAAGAAGGCACAGAATCACAGAATCACAGAATGCTAGGGGTTGGAAGGGACCTTGAAAGATCATCTAATCCAACCCCCCTGCTAGAGCAAGATCACTTAGATAAAGTCCATTCCCCGTTGACCTGAATTGGGATACAATGCAACTTCACAGTTCAGTCTAAGACTTCGTGTCTATTTTGGTGTCCAAGGAGTTTAAGAAGTGGCAAAACATTGCCTATTGTTTCTACTACTGACTTTTTCTAGAATTAAATAATAAACCATCTGCCCAGAAGCCCTGTGTTTCAGATACTGGGGAATGATGAGCTGAGAGCACTAACCACATGGACTAGGCTAAATAACACTGTAAGCTCTGTCAGCCAAGAGGAAGTCACTGCATAACACACAATCGTACACTTTCAAGTATGGAGAGCCTTCCAGTGCTCTTCTGGTCAGAGGATGGAACTTGCAGAACAGGATCCTGAAGAAACTGGTTTGACTGAGAAGACTCCTGAGTGCTGTCTGGGGCAAAAGAGGCATGGCTCCCTTCTCAGGACAGAGGAACAGAGGCAGGCAAAACACCAGGACTAAGAGAAACCTTTTATACCAACACTGGACAGAACTCAGGGATTTCAGGCTCCTGCACGAGCCTCCCTCCGACCACATATGGTCACCTGTGTCAGGAGAAGGAAGCAAACTTCTCACATAGATCACTCTGCAGCCATTTCCAGACTAGTAAAGGCAGTTCCCAGGGAGCAGAGGCCTTTTGGTAGCATTCCCAGATCTTTCCAGTGAGCAGCACAGCACACGCCAGCAGTTGCTCAGCAAATCCAGCCAAGCTGTATTACTGATCTCGAATGTCCTCTCCTTTTCCAGCAAGACACTGGAATTAGCATAAGGCTCTCCATTCACTCATCAGTGCAGCCTACAGACACAGCAGGGAAGTGCTATGGGACTCATCACATGGCAGAGACAGATGGGCTCTTCCCGCTGTTTCCCTCCATTACCTTTGCCTCTGCTTAACTGAACACCCTCCTCCCCTTCTCTAGCAGAGTAAGCCTTGTTAAGCCACAGTTAGTAGCACTCAGACCCCTAACCAGGCCATCTCCTCTGGATGGTCCCAGGAGTTGCCATGCCATCTGCTCTAGACCTTTTCTCTAAGTATGCCATGGTTTGCAGAGGCACCCGTCTAGCTGAATATTCTCATACAAAATGACACATTTTAGGTGTGAGATGTATGTGCAGCAAGGATTTTGGTCTAGATAACCATGCTTCTCTTGATCACTTCTTTGTGGCCACTACTGTTCTAAGGAACATAAAGAATGCAAATAAAGGGTTGGTTGTTTGTCCCACTGCTACCTTGAGGCACTTCTCTTGTGTTTAGTGCCCATGACTGAAGCCTGGTCTCCACCCCCTGGGTGTCATTTCCAGATACTCTCTGTGGCCCCAGGAGACACTTTGCACAGTTTAATAATTAGCACTCAGTCTGAAGATGGGAGGATTGCCAGCTAGTCAAGCAACCCTAAAAAAGATCTTTTATAATTCTGACTGGTTCAGTACTTCAGCTTCCAAAAGCAATTTATATGCTTCAGTTTCCAATGTTTTCCCTATTCTTGCCTTACTGCCCTATCCTCTCTATTAAATTTTATTCTTACTTATGTAGAGCACTGTCCTGCCACAGTGAGATACAGGAGTTAACTATCCTAGTACTCTTTCTAATTTTTATTTGGGGTTTTGGTTTGGTTTGGTTGGTTTTTTTAATTATTTTAGTTTAATCTTTAAGAACCAAAGAGATGGGTAGAAGGAAATAAGGAGGAAAAGGTGAAAACAAGACTTACGGGACACTGAGGAAGAAGGTGAGGGGAAGAAGATGGCCAGATTAAGAGCCATCAGCTAGAAGTCAGCTGAATTTGCACTCTGTGCCTGAGTTGTTTACTTGACTGCTGTCCAGGGGGTGTGAAAGAATGAGGTCATGAGGAGCGTCCACTTAGCTTTTTGCTACTATTGCTTCACTTGCTCCACCTCTAAATTGGTTTAATCTCTAAAAAAGATTTCTTTGTTGTCTAGTGGTTGTTGCAAACAGAAAGAGAGTAAGCAGAAGGCCATTCAAGTCCATACATTACATATTCAATCATTGTTTCCTCTAATGCAAGGCTTATTACTATAGGCATGCTTTCCATTTTATGCATCTCTCCCTTGGGCCACATATAATTCTTCATACTGTGGTTGACATTCAGGCATTTAAATTACATCTCTCTTGCCTTGCAGACTGCAATGACTTTCTTGGCTTTAGAGTATTTGCTGTCCAGATGGGTGCTGTCAAATAAGAAACAGGTGGCATCACTGACATGTGGTTTGCCTATAAATTTCTTCAGAAAACAGAGTAAAATTTCAAAGTGTTCTTAAGCACAATGGTCTGTATTATTCAAAGGCATTTCAGTCCTAGGTAGTTTACTAATCTCTGTGGGACTCAAGGAGAGAGAGCCTTAGGAAAGTCTCCGCCCAATTTGAAGACAACTGTTTCTTGGGTTTGTGTCCTCTTTCCCCAAAGAACTGACACTGCCCTGATGAGCTTGCCTCCCACCTCAAATAACTTCTCCTTTCATATAAAACTCTCTCCAGCATTCCCTCCACTAGATGGTACTAGGACAACACATTTGTCTTCATAGGCTTTCCCGGCTACGATAATCATCCTAACAAAGTGTCCCTGCGTACACTAGCAGAAAATGGTCAGGCTTTTCAGGGTGCAGGAAACTTCTGGTGAAGTCCATTAAATTTTCAAAGTGAAATACTCAAAATTTAGCAAAGAAATCAGGTGGCCTGAGCAAGTATAACTTGCTTTTGCATCTGTTACAACAATCTTCAGTTGCATCTCTCATGTTCATTTTTCCATGTTTTTTTTTTGTTGTTGTCCTCTAAAGGCATATATAATTTAGATTGTTACAGAAAACAAATAGTAAGAAGTATATTAAAATCAGATCCCACCACTATCTTTTCCCAAAAGCTACCATTTAACAAAAAAAATTAATTAATTTGCCTGTCCTTACCAACACATATATCATTTGCTGCAATATATGGCATCCAAAGCAAGGCAAAACTAACCCTTACAACTTATGTAACTTAATGCAGTAGCTCATCCGTGTCACTGGCAGCTAGCAGCCCAGTAAATGACAGTGCCCATGCACTTCAAAATACTCATATGTCTTACACTGATGTTTTTAATACCTTGAGAGACTTTTCTACCTTTGGGACTTCTTCAAGTGGAGGGCTGTATGAGAGTGTAGATACCTTATTCCACAGGCAATGCTAAAATCTATGGCTACTTGAGTTGTAAGATCATGTGAGTGAGGTGGGCTACATTTTGCCATTTCTGCTCCAAGACAAACAGAACTGCAATAAGGTTTACACAACTTGTTGGCCAAAAATGCTGTACAGTAATAAAGGAGCAGGACTCCCAGGCGGTGCTGGAGGCTCTGACAGCTCATCCGATGAGCACACAGCTGTCAGAAGGAAAAAAAGATTAAATAAACACCTAGCTAGTAGGGCATGCTGGTATGGCTCTTGGACTTTTAAACCCAAGAATCACCGATTTTTTTTTTTTTTAAGAGAAATTTGCTGTCTGCAACAATTAGCCTCTTTTCTCTATGTGTGACTGGATGATCTAAAGCATTTTATACACCTTCTGCCCACTTTGTCTGACTGTAAGACCTCCCTGATCTCTAGAAAAGACAAAAGGAAAAGATAGTGTACCCTTATTTCTTATAACTCTAGAAGCTTTTATTGGTTATTAGTGTTACAATAATACATAACATTCCCCAAGAAGCTTCAGGCTGACAGTATCAATCTCTGGTCAAAGGAGATGTAAGATGCTTTGAGAGAATATTTAATGAAGAAAAATGAGATTTTCATAGATCTTGTTCTTTTAGTGTACACATTTCAGAATTGTGTTAGGAAAGGTTACTTAAGGGAAGACAGTCTGAGTTAGTGCCATGGGCATTAAAGCAAGATTAATTTTTCCTTTATTTTTTTTGTCAGAACTGGTACCATTTTCAGGCATGTAAAGAGCTTTCCTGCCTGCTAACATCTCTTTACTTTCTAATGAACCTATGACTGACAGAAAGTTGAGCTTTTCTTTCCTCCCACTAATACCACCATTGTATGTGTCTTGTTAACCAGTATTGTGTATCAGTCACAAGCTGACTCCTTTGTGCCTTTGTAAAGTATCAATTTAGTCAGCATTATCTACTGGGGAGACAATGCTGCTGGTAAACGTGAACACAAAAATCCTGTAGCATTATAAGCCCTAAAAACACTGGTTCAGCCAGGAGCCCTGGAGCCTGGGGGGTGGCAAAGCTGCAGACAGAGATCTGGCTGCCCATCAGCTGCTGCAGGGTCCGAGGGAGTGGGCAGGGAGCCCAGACAGGATGAGTTGCTGGGACAGCCAAGGTGGAGAGGTGGCTGGGAGCTTGGGCAGTGTCTTCATTCTGGCTGCCACTTGATTTGCTTGGCTGGAAAAAAAACTGTGCCATCCAGATCTGCCTGCCAATCTGCCTGCCAACCTGCCTGCGACCTGAGTATGCTGATGTTTGACCAGACTGACACATTCCCAGCATCTATTTTAGTTTTTGATTAATCAGTCTTTTCCAATAGTAAACTGATTTCTCTGCATTAAAAAACCAGCACCAAAACCAAACCCTGTGGTGTGCACAGAACACTGCAGCTTAGTCACTGGACTCTGCACTTGTCAAGGAGTCTGAGGCTCCTTGTACCTGTGAATGCAAGTTGGCTCCTGGTCAGTCTCCAGGTAGACCTTAAAAGGGAAGGTTAGACCAATGTAGTCTATCCTTTCATGTTTTCCTGTCTGTGTGATGGTCAGCAGAAACACCCAACCCCCACTGGACTAGAGAGGGGGAGGGCAGCAGCTCTGTGGGGGTTCTGTGTCTTTGGATGAAATTGTCCCTTTGTTAGTCCAAAATAGCTCAAATTGGGCAACTTTCCAAGCATGCAGTGAAAGACGCCTGTTTGAGACAGTGCTTAGAGAAGGCTGAGGATGGAGGACTGAAAAAGAGGTGCCTGACTGGCGGGGTTCCCACCAGAGTGATTAATGTAATGTTGCTGGGATTTTACTGCATTATTAATGAAGTGTTAGGGTGCCTGGAGCACTGGAAAAACATCTCTGGAAAATATTACTAAAAATCTGAATAGGTGTATTGGATAACCTTTCATTTTTTTTTCCTTGCCTGTAGAGTTCTTATCATGCTGGAGGAAGGCTATAAATAACGAGCAAGAGCAAGACTACGCAGGCGCTGCTCCTTCCGCCTCCCCAAGGAGTGGTGGCCCTGCTGCCAGAGGGCTCTGGGTGCCAGCAGCCCATGGGAGCCTTGCCCAGGAGCTCTGGAGGGGCTTGGGGCTGCACCCACCAAGCCCCTCTGAACTCTCAGCTTCTTCCCAGTGCTTGGGGTGCTGAGAGGGTGATGCCTGTGGAGTTCTGCTTTGTGGAACAGTATTGGCAGGGAATAGTCTGGGCTGGTTTAGGGCTCTTGTTTGCATTGATGGAGTTTGCATCTAGGATGGTCAGTGTAAAATACCTGTACTTTTTTTTCCTTAAGCTGTTATCTCCTTTTTTATTGCCTTTGTCATGCTTTTTTTGTTTGGTTGGTTGTTGGTGGTTTTTAGTTGTTGTTTGTTTGTTTGTTTGTTTCTTCTAAATCCTTTACTCTTCTGATCTATACTTTAATCATCTCATCTTTCCTCATGGTAGCAACTGTGGGGTTGGGCGCGGGGGGTTGCTTTTTTTGGTTTGTTTGTTTTGGGTTTTTTTTAATTGCTGTGCTTTAAACCAGCCTTGCCTGTCTAAAGCTTCCAGTTGCTAAGCGACTTTTCCCCTCGCCCTCCCCACAGCCCGGTTGCCATAGCGCTGCCAGCCTCAGCTATCAAGTAGCAGAGAGCAGTCATTACTCACCAAAAAAGAAAACCCAAAACACCAAAACCCAGGGCTGCATGGGCAAATAAACATTTTCTTTCATTTTTAATTCTTTTTGCAAGCCAGTGGGAGGATCCCTGAGCACATCGCATCACAGCCGCGGCTGCATGCTGCGTTATTTTCTTGTGGAAGATTTTGGTTTGGTCTCTGTTAAAATACGATGGACTGCAGTGATGACTCATGGACACCTGTGGCATTGTTCATGGCAGCAACAGATACTTGAGGATATACTTTCTAAGAAGGTGCCTTTCATACCCGGGTGACTGGTATTGCACCCTCCATGACTGTAATTCACCCCAGCGGAATCAAATGCTCTGCAGCTCTACAAATCTGATCATTTTTCCTTAGAAACTGGGTGATATGACTAGAGTTTTTCTCTTGAGACCTTCTTTAGTAACAATAACATCATACATACATAAAATGTATGGTGTGCTACTATCAAAGGCTGAAAGAATGCACGCTGGTTGAAAATTAGCTTTTCTTCTCAAATGCACTAAACCAAATTTGTATGCAGAATCATATGCAGAGAAAATGAGAGTCTTCCAATTTTTAAAGAAAAGTCATATCCACAGTGGCTTGGGTGAGACAAAAGTTAAGGTCAGCCCTAAACCATAGACCACGAGAAGGAAAACCTGTCATCTTTCTAAAATGGTGATCTTTCTCATCATCAGTCTTTTGATGGCCAGGCTTCACCATCTGGGTGCTACAGGGTGACACTGAGCATGGAAATCCAGACCTGGGTTCTCTACTCACCCATGCCATCCATCATACCCAGTCAGAAAATGAAATATTTGACTTTTCTATAAAAAGGAAAGTGTGCAGGCTTTAAAATAAATACCTGCTAATAAAGAATCGAGTAGTATAAGATTACCTGTGTGAGAATATAAATCATGTGATTTAATTTGAGTTGATAGCTGGGGGAGAAAGGCTTTTCCACCAGTAAATGTTATAAGCAGTAGTTGAGTTGGACATAAAATAGTTCCAGTTGTTCTGTGACTTTAGTTTCCATTAATCACAGCAAAAGCCTCCACCTCAGGTTGTCAGTATAAAACCTCCCTTAACATCCAGGGAACTTTCTTCCCACATTCTGCAGTCAGTGAGATCCTGTGATAATAAATGCAGTGAGGAGCTAGACTGTGTCCTTACATGCCCTTCCAGTTATCCAATCCAGCATCTGCCTATCTGAACGAGTGCATCAGATACAGGCAGCGTGCCAGCTATTAAAATGTTACACCTACCGCCACGGAGCTGCATTGTACATTTTGTTTTTCCCTTGTCCTTGAAAAGGACTCGCTCCTGAAGTAAGAGGAGTGTGCTTAACGGCTCCTTGTCTTAAATTCCCTGTTTACCCAACTATCTGCTCCCTGATTTGGTACTTTGTATTCTCTTCTCTTCATGCTATTCTTGGGAACATTAAATACCATAGTGCAAGAAAAGTCATTTAAGAAAGAACCTTTGCCAACCATATGGGAAACTGATTTCAAACTCCATTTCTACTCTGATGAAACATGCAAATAAAATACTGTGAGAAACAAAACAAAACAAAACATAAGAATTATTTTTAAAGTTCCTTTTTTTAGGATGTTTTTGTTCTTCTTAGGAGCTGGCCTGACATAACTTCAGCTGGGCAGTCTTGTGCTGTGGTCAGAACCCAGACGCCACAGAGTTTTCAATAAATTGACATTTTCTTACTGAAAACAAATGTCAAAAAGTTATTCTCAGCTTTACTATCTGTTCTTCTAAAGGAACTCAGGATTTTAGAATAACTGTGTTCAGTAAATTAGGGACTAATGGTCTACTGAACAGAACTTTTTGTCCTGGTAATACTGATTTAAGGGAAAATATCAGCAGATTTATTATGTGAAGACCCTTGCCTAATCACAGAGTTAGGTGACAATCCTTATTCTCAGTTAGATTGCTTTAGCTCTAGGGTTCATTTCATCCAGAAGAGAAATTACTGGAATAAAGGTTAAATATCCAAATTAGAAATATTATTGCCTGTGTTCCTTGCTGTTTGAAATGGTAATAGAACAAATTGAACATTAACCTGGTAGGACCAAGGCATCTCTATCTGCATGGTTTGACATCTGAATTGGGCAATAACTTCTCCTTGCTGAAATTATGCAATGGTTGTTAGTCAGTCTTTCATTTCCTCGAGCATTTGTGCACAGATTACATCCGCATATTATATTTTATTATGACTCATTAAAATGCTAATTGACGAAAGTACACTATCACAGTTCCAGGAGAGATCTACATCATTAAGCGGGGTCTCCATTTTGATACCTTTCTCAGAGGCAACACAACACATCAGCTGAGATCCATATCAACAGCTTTCTTTCTAAGTCCTCTATGAACAATATTTACTTTGTGCATTGCCAGTCTTTCTCCACCTGTTTTGTGCCAAGTCCTCTCCTTTTGACTTCTTTCTGGTTTCCTAAGCTTCTCTTCCAATACCTCCAACCTATTCTCAAGGTAAAATCACTCACTGTATTATGGCTAAGGTAATTCCATGAGAGCCACCTCCTCAGCTACCCGATTCCTGTGCTTCACCTAACTATCACAGTTCCCAAGTATTTTTCTCTGCTCACATAAAACCTTTGATTGCTGATTTTCCTCTATCAATTCCAGATCTCCTTGTTTGTTCCTGTATTTTCTCTTCCTGACTGTCCTCTCCAATCCTGTCCCATGCAGTTATTTGTGTTCACTACAAAGTACCTCCACACTGAAGTTGTTTGTCAGGAAATGCTTTCACCATCTATAAATTCTGAAAGCCAAGACATCAAATTGACCAAATAGTAGATTGTCCTTACAGCTAACAGACTTCTCACTTTAAGTTTTTAGGTAATGATAACTTTACATCAGCAGAATTTCCACTTCACTGAATTTTAGTTACTTTGGTACTAGAATTAAGGTTCTGGGATATCGCTATTTCTTACCAGGTATACACTTATCCTGTTCCCGTTTTCTACCATTGACCATACTTGGACATTATATTGATGGTTTTCCTTGCCACCTAGACTATTTCTTAAAAAACTGTTTTGTAACATTACTTTCTTCTAATAGAATTAAAATTTCTCGATCTTGACTTCTATTTCTTAAACATTTACATAAAAATCTAAAATTTGAATCCAAATATTCAGAGATACTTTCCTTTGGTTAGCAAAAATTATTGAGAAGGAATGCCCAGTTTTAATTCAGAGTTGCAGTCTACCTCTTTCAAAGAGACTATACTGACAGGAGGAGTCATTCTTGTCCTTCACCCCCACCAAAGCAATTATGTCCCCTTCCCTTGGACTTTGTATCAACTGGCTTGTGTCACTGGCTTGTTTTGTTGTGTCCCTGGTGCCTGGGGCTACTGGGGCAAAATCTGTGGACTTCTCTACGTTTTAGTTTGGACATCAAATAATACGGACCTAGGTCATGGCTTTAGAAAGCCCCAGGTTTATCAGACCATGGACAGTGAAAGCAAACAATGGTGACAGTCTCGAGAACTGAGAAAGTTGGCCCAAGTAAAAGAATTACTCTTACTCTCACCTGATAACAGAGCCATAACCGGGATTATCTGAATCTGGGACTACCATGACTTAGTTTAGATAGTTGTGACTGAAGAAGGTTGAGGCATTCTGGCTGCTTTCAAAATAAATATGTCGATCATCTGCTCTCCTTGGCTCTCATGACAGTTGGCTTACTTCAATTTTTTAAAAGTGGCATGTCTGTTTGTTGTGCACCTGGTGTAAATCTATTTTTATGCTACTATGAGGCATTTTATCAAGTACATAAATCATGCTGAGTACTGCAGTATTTTGAGCATGTGTATGTGCATGTAATTCTAACACATAGCCTCAAAGAAAAAACTTTGTCAGAATTATAGATGGCTAGATATTCATTATTCACCATTGTTTGGATTTCTGTGCAAAACATTTTATTATCCTTTTAGTCTGATAGCAGTTTTCTAGACCATTGTGCAAGCTTTAGTGCTACTGAGAAGTTAATCTCACCCAAAAATGGAATAACAGGCTTCTTTGTCTACCCAAATTCACACTGTTTGCTGTTCGATCTAATCAAAGAAAAATAAACACCATTCATTTTCATCCTATTACTTTTCCTTCCACTGTACTCTCCAAATACTAACATAGTCCACATATACCAGTGGAAAGTGAAAAAACCACACATGTAGAAAATGTTAAATTCCAGTCTGAAACAACTTGTGATGGGAAATAATAATACCCATTAAGAGTAAATACGAGAAACTCCATCATGTTCTGTGGATATTTGAAGGTCTGACTGTCTTCATGGATGCCTGGATGTTGCTGTGATGGAGACCTTCAGAAATGAGTGGATAGACATAAATCAGTGTTTATCTTTTCTGTTGGTTTTGGGTTGGGGTTTTTGTTTAAGCTTTGTATATATGGGATTTCTTTCTCAAGTAACAAACATAAAATGAGATTCCTCTTAAAATGATGGTGACTTCAGGCAAGCGGTTTTCTGAGTGCATTACAGAACGAGCTTTCTATTCCCTTTCTAGAAAAGTGATTATTTAGAGCCATCAATATCTGATTCCAATCCCCTACTTCCAAGACATTCAACTGAAGATACCTGGGTAGAATTCTTTCTTCCCTCTACAGAGAATACCATGTAGTAGCCCATGGCTTCAGAGATAAATGTAGTCTTGCTGGAGTTGCCATGTTGTTATGTCCTGTATTGTTCTTTTTTTTTTTTTTTTTTTTTTCTTATCCTAATTCCCTGTTCCCTTGTAGATTTGCACTTCAGATTTTAGCCAGTGGCATAAAGTGCTTCTCAGAGAGCCTCTTGAAAGTTCTCGGTCCTTTCCCTGAAATCAGCATGAATATTCTTGTCTCGTGGGACTCCTAGAATACATAAAAGCCTGCAAGGGCATCTACAAAGTGAAAAACCACAAAAAGAAAAAATAAAGTCAACTACAATTCAGCCTGCCTTTTTACCATAGGTGAGACAGACCATTCTCTTATCTCAGAATCAAGGTCTCAGTCCAGCTTTCACTGAAGACAGTGAAATGTCTTAGACTTGAGTCAGAGCTCTCATCTACAGTACTCAGCATTAAAGCAAGCACTTACATATACTCAGGCCACAGCTATACCCCAATTTACTATTTCCTTCCCAGACTAAGCAACTATCTGGTAATATTTCACGCTTGTACATTTCTTTAAGGCTTTTATTGCTTTACCAAAGCTTTAAGAGTACAGATTATATTTTTCATGATGCCATACATACCATGCAGCCTAACTTTCATTAAAAGTCATTTGGACTTTCAAGTCTGGCTGATTCAGAAGGAAAAAGCTTACTTTGAGGTATGATCTATAAGTAGTATTATTTGTCTTTTTCTTTTCAGTCTTTTTGTGGACCTAAGTGACACTCTTCCCATCTTCTACCACTTCATAAGGGCAAGATGAACTCAAATTAATTTAATCAGGCTTTTTAGGATGTGTCTTATTCTATGGGATCCACTGTTTGCATAGGGAACACATAAGCAGACATTTACAGTTAATACAGGAAACAGAAATAAAATTTATTCTCATTATTAAATTAGCTGCATTATTTACATGCCTGTAAACAAGGCCTTTCAGACATAGATCATCCATTTTTCATATCCCTGAACATAGTGTCCATAGGCCAAGATGTACAGAGGCAACTAAGTTCCTAACTTTGTTACATCTTGGTAGAAGTTCAAGTACTTCAGTATCAGCTGAGAGCCTTGGAGTATGTAGCCATAGAGAACAATATACATTTTAATACCACTGTTCCCCTCCCCTTACCTTAGGAAACCCTATAATGAGCCTTGTTGCTTGCTCAACAGCACCTTAGTTCACACATCACCCTGATCTGAGCACAGAGGCTTCCTCATTGTGTTCACTTAAGGGGTCCTGAAGTTGCAGATGATGACAGGATGCTGGGAAAGGTGCAATAAAGTCTATAAGGTGCCTGGGCAGAGACTAAAGACATCTTGGAGCAACGGTTCAGAGACTTGGATAATAGAAATCTTAGGGAGGGAATTTCTGTTTGAGAGATTTGGGAAAAATTCATGCTTTCTCATTTTAGCTACTTAACTGAAGTACTTGAATGATAATGAAGATTCTTAACATTTCCTACAATGGTATCCCCAGAAAGGAATTCCCATCTCAACAGGGCAAAACAGAAACCTCTAGAGGGCTGTCTCCCTCCACTTTCCCCACAGGGACCACGGGTGACTAAGATTTCAATGGAGGTGCCTCATTTAGATGCTGTCAACTAGATGGTGTGAACTCTTCTGAGTTTGATATGTGCAGAAAGTGACTTAAAGGTTGAACTAGAATTTGTAGGAGATAGAGGATAAACTTCTGCTCTCTTTCTGTAAGCCAAAGGTGGGTCTTCAAACAGTGGGAAGAACAAAGCTTCCTTCACTCACTCCCTCAAGTAAGTGATAGAGAACTGTATTTTTTCCCAACACTGGAGTAAATTAATATCTAGTCTGGCACTGTCTAGTTCAAAACCTTTTGCTCTTTAGAAGTGGTACAGCAGTTATCACACTGTACATTCAGAGCATAAAAAACCTGGAGAGAATGTGTCTGTAAAGGACATGGGGATTGTTCACATGCTTGTGTACATGCTCTATACACAGTTACATATAGCACAACTGTCTCTCATTCCTGCACGACACCATTTGTGCTCAGCAAACATAGTGGCTCAGAAGCAAAACCCAAAGAGTGTTGTTTTTTTTCATTTCATGGGACATGGGATAAAATGTACTATGTAATGTACTGTCTGATGTACAATACTTAAATATTTTCCATCTTCTAGAGTTGTTTTTGTCTCCCTTCAGTGAGTCCTAACAGTTGGAAATCCCTCTGACAGAAACTTCCCTGTTCCACTACTCTTGCTCCCAGTTTGCCAGAGATATAAGTATTTTATTAGCAGCTCTCTCTCCTCCAGGATCTCTTTCTGTGATACTATAATTATAAAAATAAATGCATAGATAAGGAAGGACTGAATTCAAATGTCTTTCACTCTGTAAAACTAAGGCAGCAACATTTTAGCGTTCACCATGCCCAGGGCTTTCAGAACACAGGGCTCCAGCAGTCATGAATCTGTTCAAATTACTTCAAATATAGCTGCTTAACATTTGAAGACCTCGATCTAGGAATTGACAAACTACTTTCAGCAGCAAATTGACTGTATTTTCAGCTCTTTAGTGGCCTTTGTTTCAAAGGTTAGTAAACACTTTCATGTTAAATGCAGCTTATACATTTATTTAGAGATATGCAAGAGTTTTCAAAGTAGCTGCTTTGAATGGAGTTTAAGTAATGTATTTATTCCAGGATGATTCTGAAATCGTAGGAATTGTCAGTAGCAAAGGTTGGAAACCTGATGCTGAGTCTGTACTCCAGCTTTGGCTGAACACCCTTCTGTTAAGGATTTTTACTGAAGCCAACCGCTACTTGGGCCATGCTGAGCTAGGGCTGAGGCTCCAGCTCAGTCTTAGCCCATCCCCAGGGAGGTGCCCCATGCCTGGAGCTGGGGCTGTCCCCAGCACCCCCCAGCTGCCCTGTTCCTGGCTGGGGCTGTGGGACAGCCCTGGCTGGCAAGGACCTGCCCTACCACCCACCCAGCCCAGGAAGCCACCTCTGCTCCCATCACACTGGCCCTAGGGAGCAGCCAGTCCTCCTTTTCTGGAAAGCAGCATTATCTCCGCACCCCGGTTGTCTTGGGCACATAGAAACAAACTCACCTTCATCTGCGCTATTTGTAGAGGATTTCCTTCAGCGTACTCCATTCCACAAAGCTATTGCATGTGATATGCAGTCATCAGCTATAATTGCTCCACAGCAGGTCAGAACGATGCAAATCAGTATCACAGTACAACTTACACAGAGAATTAATTTATAGGCAATGAGATTTAAGAAATGTGTCACGATGACTGCTGAACATGGCAGGGCTATTTAATCCATGAGTACCAGTGATCTGATGGGACTTGGCCATTTTACCCGGTTAAATGGGCACTGGAAATCAGCTATGTTGGAGATGATAATGCTCTGATAATCTGCAATTTTTCACCAGATTCTGTTGTTCAAAAGCCCCAAAGTAAAAAGTCATGAAAAGGCATTGTTTTGGGGAGTGGATGTGCTGAGTAGTGGAGGGCATGCTCATTCACTAGCCCATAGATGAGAAAACATGACTAGAGAAGGTGTGTCAGCTGAAAAGCAAGGGGGAAGGGAAGACACATGAAGATTTTGGTTGGCAAATGTCATTTTGCATTGTATGGAGTTCTGGCAGGCCTAGGATTTTGTATTAAAAGTGCTTTGGATTTTGATGAGCTGCACAGCTGGAATAAGTAGAAGTAGTGAACACCAGGCTATTGGTAGCTCAAGGTCTCTTCCCATCCTATTGACCTCAAAACATGTCACTTACAAGAGGTAGTATATTTGTTTTCACTAGTGGGTTTGGGGTTTTTTCCCCGAGTTGTAGTCACTTGACAAAACCACATTATTTCCCTTCTCCTCTGTCCCTGACACACTGCAAAACACAAGGGAGAAGGCAGAACAAACTAGTGGATGATAAAAATGCCAACTGTCTACAGCGGTGCAGTGGGAGCACAGAAGTTCAGAGGTACAGAAGAGCAATGCAGTACTCTGGGAGAAGAGCATACATTAATTATACGGACAGCTTTATTTATCCAGTCTCCTGTTCTCATACAGTTTTTATTGATCACAGAACAGCTTAGCATACCAGCAGGAATGCTTTCCTGCATCCCGCTGGGTATTACTAAAAACCCAGCAATATTTTACATTCATTGGGGTCAAGAGAATTTATTTGTTACATGTAGTCCCATTCCAATACCCAATTTTTAGCAGCACTAGTCACCATTAATGTTTCCACTGATGAATGCATGTAAGGGTTTAATAGCTGTAAATGGCAGATCACAAAATATCGATGGATTAGTTTAAACCTCATCTTAAGTTCAATAAACCGAGGATACCAGACACATCAAGACAGTGTTAATGTCTCTTCAAAAATATTGATCATTGCATTGTTGATTTCTCACCAAGTCTTCAGTCAGACCAAACCCTCTACATATTCACTTCAAGTTTAGAAGAAAATGCCACATACAAGCCATCTTTCATTCCGTAGGAGTTCTTTTTGAGGCTCAGGGTGACAATATTTTCTGAGTTCACCTTCCTCCAAATAAAACCCACAGCCAGTGTTTTCTTTCCACAAAAAAAATGGTCTTAAGGTGTCTCAATCACATGTGGAACTTCTTCATCATGTTATACCACCAGCCACAGCTGCATCCTTTAGCTTAAATGTAAGTCAAGTATTGCATGATAAACTACTGCATTGCTCTTAGCATGGAGTTGTTTCCTCATTCTTCAAGACCTGCTTGAGGCTAAAAGAGCTAGGTCAAGAACTTTCTACATCCTCTAGACACTGGCTGGCCATGGCCCTAGTGAAGTCTCCTTCCTCATCCCCCACTAACTGCCAGGCTGGCCTTTTCCTTCATAAGCCCTAAGTCTTCTAGCCCGCCCCTGAGGCTCCCTCTTTCTTTCTTCCCTGTCCAAAGGCGCAGACAGATGGTTCTTAATTGCACTATAGAAAAATCTCATAGCAAACATCCCTTTTCCTCTTTCCTCAAGCAGGAAAGCAGATAATCATTGTCTCTTGCTGAGTAGAGGTATGCTTCTATATATGATTTTGGTCGTAACTTCTGGTCTTGACTCAGAATGTTGGGAATTACCCTTTTTTGTTTAAGATACTGATTACCTGAGAAAAGCATCCTCACCTCTAATCACTGCCCTAGCATTAGTGCTTCTGAAAATAACCATCTTGTCTCCAGTCTTGGTTGCATTCATCCAATGCTGTCATTGAGAACTACTGAACCTGAAATATGGTTATCACCTATCTCATTAGGTCAGTCTCATACTTAATTATTGAATAGAAGTTGGTTTTGATATTAAAAACTTAGGCAGTTTAACATTTGTCTCCACTTTGGTTCTCTTGGTAAGCTCTGACCCTTGTGCTTCTGCTGACACAAGAGGCAGATTTTTTACAACTAGTGAACAGTGCTGGTCTATTTTAACTATGTGGGGAAACACTGGATTTATCTTTCTCACTTAAAACTAGTATTTTCTGCTTGACTTCACTGGCTTATTGTAGCTCTTCTTCAAAACAGTGACAGGGCTTACAGGACAGGTTAGGAGTCAGAATGGTCTTCAGCTTTCCTCAGAGAAAAACATGCCTAGAACATTAATTTTGAGCACTTTTATGTAGCTAATATTACTTAACAAAAAGCTGTTACAAAATTAATGTGATGACCTCTACATTTACAACTAGGTCATCTGGATTTACTACTGTCTTGCTCTCCCTTGTGTCTCTTCACTCAGTAAATACAGAGGTACTGTTCAGTGCTACTGCCAGAAACTCAAGACACTTTCTGAAAACTCTAAACAACCGTCCTTGGCACAGGTGCCATTAGTACCAAGCGAGCTGTCTCTTCTCCTCGCTGTGTCCCCTCAAGTATGACATCTGACAACTTCAGGGTGCCAATTCCACAATTCTTCTATCACCTTGCGTACCAAACATACTGGCAGTTTGGGTACAACTCTTCCCCTTAGTAGTCTGCGAACACAAAATTGTTTTGTCAGAACATTGTTCAGACATTAAAGCAAATTTTAAGTCAAGGGAAAGGATAATTTAGAAGGATTTACCATTCCCTGAGCACAATAAGGACTATACAGGTACCTGGTTTGGCAAAGCTTTGCCATCCTAAAACCCCTGGATCATACTCTTCCACAGGGTTCTGCAGCCTTCCATACAAATGCTTGTTCTGTGCGAACAGCTCCCAAAATCTCCGCAGAAAAATGTCCTTGTCGATTTAGATTGTTTTCTGGTTCATTTCCTAGTTTTTGACCTTGCTACTCAAGAATGATTTGGTGAGCTCTTCAACAAATAGGTCCTAACCTTCTAAGGACAGTTGCTGTGCTCTGTATCAAATTGCAAGGACTTGGCTAAATGATAGTCTCGCCTTCTGCTTGTGTTCTCACAGTCTGTCAACAAACTGCTACCACGCTAAAGTGATATAAACTGGCTCTGACTATGCTAATAACCAAGTCCAGGTTCTCAAGTGTTTTCAGACGTGTTGAAGATGCTTGGATACTTATGAGAGTGTTGCACACCATATATATATAAATTACCAGAGACCTGCTGTGAATTCCCTCATGAATGCAAAAAGTCAGAAAGCATCTATTCAAAATTGTGTCACAGGAAGGCAAAAATCTGACTGTAACTAGAATGAGTAATGCTGCTTCTTCCTAAACCCAACCACCAGACAGAGTAACGTAACAGGGAAAAAACAAACACTATTAAAAATCGGGCTAAGGAACAGAGGAGATAACAGTGTATGTAAGGCTATGCTGGATAAAGAGATAGCAGCAGGTAATTCCAAAATGAAGCAAAGGAGCCTGTTACCAGAATTCCTTTTCGGACGAGGCAGAGGGAAGAGTGACCTCTGTGGCTGCAGAACAGACCAGCCGAAGAGACTGGTGAAAAGAGGGGGGAGGAGCAGAACAACTGGCGTGGTGAAGCCAGCTCTCCGAGGAGGAAAATAATTTTGGAGAACAAGTGGGCAGAGCTGACAGGACAGAGAAGGACCTTAAAGTGGGAGAAGCCATTATAGTTGTTAGTGCTTCTCTGGGTCTTAGTTTCCGCTTAAAAAGTAGTAAACTTGTGACTAAAATTATAGCAACTGCTTTTTTTCTTTAAAGGGATTGTTAGCTCCAAAAAAATGAAATAAAACCACCCCTTGTTTTTAGGTTGTACCTCAACTGTACCGTATGTCTATCTCTTTTCCACCTGTACTGTAAATGCAGCATTACAGTTTTATTTAGGGCTGTTTGGCCCAATACACTCGACACCTGAAAACCACACACAACACCTCCACCCAGCCTGGGCCTCAAACAGCACTGTATCACGGAGCGGAGGTCATGCTCCTCGGCAAGGAAGCCGGCACCGTCATGCCCTCCAGCCGAGTGCCAGGCCGAGGCGTCACCCTCCCGCACGCCTGCGACACCCCGGGGCGGCAGGGCCGGGCCGGGCCGGGCAGGGCAGAACCGCACCTCCCGGCCCTCCAGGGCGCGGAGCCACGTCACTCGTAAGCCCCGCCGCCGGGGCCAGCTGCCGCCGCCTCATGGCTGAACCCGAGGCCGACTGCCAGCTTCGGCCACCAGGCCCCGACCGGAGCCGCCAGACAGCCAGCGCCGCGGGGGCGACACTGCGGAAAAGGAAAGGGAGGTGGGACCGGGCGACGTGCCGCCACCTTGCCCGCCATAGTGCCGCCAAGCGTCGAGAGGGAGGGCACCGGCCCTCAGCGGACGGACCGCCCCTTCCCTCCCCAGTCCTCCCTCCTCCTGACCGTGCCCGGGGGGAGTGTCTTGGGGAGCCGCGGCCCTCTCGGGGCCGGCGTGGGCGGTGCAAGGCGTGGCGAGGGCCGCGTTCACCAGCACCTTGCTCGGGATTTTACTGGGCAGCGCAGCGCGGCGGCCGGTTCCCCCTTAACCCCGTGCGAGGGAAGCGCGGGAGCAGCGTCTTTAAAGGACGGGGCTCTGCGGCCTCCTCGGTGTGGTGTTTGGTGGCGGAGCGACCCCGGCCCCACCGTGACAGGGCCTAGGGGCCGGCGTACTCTTGTGTGGGGAAAAGCCCCCCGCAGAGAAAGTCCCGTGTGGCGACGCCAGGTCACAGTCTCATGAACACGCGTTTTGACAGCGAGAGACTGTGGGAGCCAAAAACCCACCCACCAGTGAGATACAGCAGCATCTAGCACAGCTGTGTTCAGCAAGTCATTTGTCTTTAGCAGGTGACAGGATAATGTCACTTGTCAACAGTCTGCTTTGAAATGTTGCTGTTTGTGTGTTTGTTCCCCCCCCCCCCCCCCCCCCCGTGGGGGGCTCTCTGGTGGTTCTTTTCTTTTATGTCTAAGCAAAGTTGTTG
>JAAGNO010017973.1:0-21332 GCA_033439905.1 Ceryle rudis
AAAAAAAAAAAAAAAAAAAAAAAAAAAAAAAAAAAAGAAAAAAAAAAAGAAAAGAAAAAAAAATTCACAAATATTTCAGTACTTTACAGTCATTAATTAGTCATTTCCATGATGAATCCTCACAGATCTAAAACTACAAAGTGCAGAAAAACAATACTTTCAAAAAAACAAACATATCCTTTTATAGAGTAGTCAGCATTGCAGGATGGAAATAATCAATGGATAATCAAAATTCCCCCCTTTCTCCCCTACCACTATTTGGTATCTCTCCTCCTCTGCTTATCCCAGGACCCTTAAGTAGCACCCTCATTCTTCCTGGTTTTCTATCCCTTGTTTTTTGTTCCCAGTCTTCTCGGTGAGCCATCTTGTGATCACCTCTTCCAAGAAGCTGTAATTTCTAAGGAGATTTCTGGACAGAGGATGATTTATTCAGAAGCCTCAGAGGTCCACCACTCACTCAGATCTTCCACAGCTGTACATGTTACTTTTATCACACTATCTACTTCTGAGAGTGATGTTTGGTCAACAACAAGCCTCTGACAGCACTTAAAACTGCATGCCAATTCCTGGGCCAAAATTGTAAAACGTATCTCCTCTTCACCCCTGATCACAGCACACAGGCTACAAAATTGTTTTATGCTGCTCTTCATAAAGCAGCAACAGTTCATTTCTAGGTCTGCTGCAGACACCTGTCAACACAGTAGGGTCATTTCAGCGTGCAGCCATGAAGGGCAAAGAGATCCTATTTACTTTGAACCTAGATTTTGCAGAATTTTGTTCTGACAAGCTGCACGACAGAATAGATTTCAGAGCCAACTGCTCTAAACCATGGCTCAAAAGAGTCCAATTGTATCAGAGAGAAGAGGGTTCTCTCCAGCAGAATATCTTTATAATAATTAATAATAATGACAATAAAAAAATAATAAGAATAAAGTAGAGATGCTAACTCTAAAAAAGTCAGAGATCAAGGTGTTGATAGCAAACCTTGAAAAGTCATCCTAAAGAGAAACAGGATTCCCTGCAAGGCACAGATCAAAGAACTTATATTGTATTTTCTACTGTACTTACAGCTTGTACGAGAGCTTGATTTTTCTTTGTAGGCATCGTTCAACCGTACATACTCATCCAGTGCAAGTGCTAGCCTCTGTTCTTTCACCTGGTACAGTTCTTTCTGAGTACTGAGAGCATCCTGGGCTACCATAAGATAATCTTTTAACATTCTCTCTTGTTCTTGCCTCCATTGTTTCCTGGGATCTTCTATTTGTGTCGTTTCTTCACAGGAGAAAAAGAAATGATTTAAAAAAACCTCTGCTGAAATCTGTTGACAACTAAATTGTTTCTTTGCTGGTATTCAACATTTATAGAAGTCCAAACCACAGCTTGCCTTTAGTTACTAGGCAGATGCTCAATTTTATTTATTCTTTATCACAATAGTGCCTGTAACAAACGGTATTTAAGGGATCAATAGCAAATTAGGAATTAGTGTGCAAAAGGTAAATGCTTATGTAGATCATTCACACATCTTCAATCTTGAATTAATAACATCCTAAAACTCAAATAAAGATATTAGGTTTTGCATCAGAGTGTTTGGAAATAATTGGATCGATAGTCTTTCAATGGCATCTTAAAACTGAATGCATTTCTGAACAAAAATGAGAAGTAATCTTAGCTATTATACTTTTTTCAACACCACTCCCCCTACACACTTCATTAATTTTTACAGCTATACATTATTAATGTTTTATACTGGTTATCTCTCTCCTTTCCCTCTACAAACCCAGCTTTATCTTTTCTCCTGTAACTGAACTAGCAGATCATTAGCTCTCCACATTGTCTCACCTAACTCTGTCCCTATGCCTGCTAGGCATCTGATCCAAGATACAACTTTCTTTTACAGTCAATAGACAGAGAGGGCCATCCTCAGAGGGCACTTCACCAAAGACAGGCACCCAAGATACATGGGACCAAACTGCCTTTTCGAGGTATCTACCACTTCTTTCCATGGGCAACCCAGGTTATATAAATGAGTAGGCTGAACAGGCCCCTAATTCGCAAAGGGCTTCAGGCCAACCATTTAACTGCAGCAGACAGACGGAAGACAGACTTGCATAGAATGCCTAGACAAGAGGATCAAACAGAACACATTGGCATATATTAAGAAAATAGGTGATGAGAGCAATCTAATTGTATGTTTTAAGATTTATTTTTTATCATAAGCATGCAAAGAGGAAGAATTAAGGCTGAATGTTCAATCTTATCATCAATATTTCCCGATTTAGTGCATCACTTTTTGAAGTTGTACAATGAATAGTCTTCCTTTAGACATGTACAAAGTATAAAAATATTCTAATAGGTAGGAAAAGTTTGAAATCTGAACGCAAATATGAAAACATTTTCTTTGTAAGTTAAGACACTATAAATCTACATAGATTTACAGAGGAAAAAAGTAACATTCAGTACCAAAATATTTAAGTGCAAAATATTTAAGTTACTTCAGAATTTTTCTGCAAAAAGGAGGAGGGAAGTTTATTCTCTGGGTTAGATTTCTGCCACTTAAGTTCTCTGAATTGCTTTACTGTGAGAGCCAATGCAGGGATGAAATAAAAATGGGAACGTGTGGCTGAAGATGTGGGAGAAAGACCGAATTGCAGCAGAACCAATCTGATTCCTCTCAACTGTAGCTGAAGTGTACTTTTGGGGAGAAGGCACTCTTTCAACTCCACATATGAAAACATATTTTGTAACAGCAGAAGCTGGTAAGAACAGGTTCTGGTTAATAACAATTTCCCACACTGACCAGCTACTGTTTTTCAAAAAGCCTTTTCTGGTGTTAATATCATATAAACCAAAAGACATGCAAATAAAAAGAAGCATCCCATGAAACTAACCCTTTTGAATCCTAAACTGGCAATGTCTATGGAACTACAGATGCTTTAAAAAAAAAACCAAAAAACCAAAAAACCAAAAACACACTACACCAAAAATCAAAACCCACAAAAAACCCAAACACAAATAAATACACAGACACATCACCCTCCACCATTTACAAACACGGAAAGCTTTTGTATTTCTACTTAGGAAAGGTATTTCTTGGATGCACACAGAGTATAAATCACGTAAACTCAAGTGTGGTATATAAAAGACTAAAGCAGAGCAGCTTTATATGCAGTTGGTTTTCCAATAACCTCAACAGGAACACTCTCTCCAAAAAAACAAGCTATAGCTGCGGACACACACATATATCCATGTTTATAGCCACCTGCTCTCCTCCACAAAGATATCAGGCACACAAAGAAGCAAATCGATACCTTTTCTCTCCTAAATAGTCAACACATGTCCCTATCTGTGGCCACTTATTGCTGTTGTGCTTTAACACACCTCCACATTCACAGTTATTTACACAAGATAAGAAGTGCTGGTTTCCAGAGCTGTCCTTTTTTGTGAAGCAGGATGAAGAGCATGAAGCAGGATTCTCATGGGTCAATGATCAAATAGGATAAATGCAGTTATGTTGGTTTTTTAGAAGAATGTAATGATGCGATTGTGTTTTAAGAGTGCAACCAGCAGCCACCAAATAATCTTACAAGATTGGAAGGTCTCATCTTCGAGCATGTTGTAGGTAATTGCTTTGTAGGTTTTAAGTGAGGATTGCTCAACATGCAGCCCAAAGACCAAACGTAGCCTGCAGAGTTCTAAAACATGGCCTACAGATGCCCTGTCCTTGTGACTGGAAGAGAAGGACAAAGCTGATCAAAAGCAGATTATTTTGTATTTCTGACAAATGCAATCAAACATTTTCTTTTTGCCTCTCTAAGCTGCATGTGCAAAACAATACTATGATTATATGAGCTAAAAACTTTTATACTGATAGTGATAAACAAGTTAAAGGTGACCATGCTTTTTAAAAATTGTACACTAACTTCAGCATAGCGAGGTTTGGGTATTTGCCTGCGTAGGTACACTGACCGATAACGTTATTCTCACCCAATTCTATCTGTATGCATTTTATTCCAGAATGGACGCTCAGTCAGGAAGATACATCATGCTGGAAAAAGCAAAGCTGTACTGGAATGACTACTGGGGAATTGTTACTCAACTTTTACCAAGCAGAGAAGGCTATGGAGTATTTTTCACTCTATGTCTTCTTAAATACGATGAAGTAGGAAACTCCAAAAAGCGTATCACTTGTTTAGCAAGTTGTGTTATATATATACACCCACATATATATATAAAAAACCCCATGTGCCTGTGTAGCGACACCATATGCTTGTTGATCTATAATTTTTCAGCTGTCTCAGTTCTAATCGGTAGGTCTACCCCACAGAGCAAGACAGAACTATGGATAATATTTCTGGTACTGTAGAGCCGCATTTTGAAAAGTATGTTTATCTTGAGCACATGCACTTTCTAAGAGCCAATAAAATTTTTTACGAGCAGAGTTCTTTCAAAATCAAATATTTATACTTCTCAGGGTAAAGCCTCACAAAGATAAGGTGGTTTGGGGTTTTTTTTCCTTGGATGAGAATGTTTTAAGCACCTGGTATTAAAGTCAAACTTGTATACATAATAATATTATTTGGATAGTTACATGCATAGCACTGAGGGAAGAGCTCGCTGAACTTTTAGAAATGAGATGCGAGGTCCTTCATGCTTAAACCAAAGAGCGAGATTTAAACCACAAAGAACAGCCAAACATTTTCCTACGCTTATTATTCAACGGCTAATGTAAAACGAACTTGGAAGATCTCATTCCATTTTTAGGGTAGAACAATGCTTCCACTGGTGACTGTAAAAGGATGCCTTACAATCTCATCTGCAGCAGATATGAATTGTGAAACAAACAGCTTTCTAGCCAGACAGATGGGGAAATGTTACTTCTGCTGGTCAGGTGAGGAGTAAGCACTGGATATGACAGTTGTTGGGTTGTATCAGTTCTAGAAAATGCTCACTGAACTTCAAACATCAGCAGTGGAGAATGAATAGACCATCTGTCTGGGCACAACCTCTCCCACACTTTCTGAATCACCAGATAGTTCAAGAGTTCAGCTGTCTCTGGTAGAGAAAATGCAGAAGATATACTGCCATCATTTTCTGTGGTGCAAACTTAGATATGAACTGAAAGACTCTGCTTAAAATAGATCTTTAAACGACTAAGAGTGGTACATCAGGCTCTATCAAAAGCACTGCTTAGATTTAAGAAGATCTTTATATATCAGCTTCCTCTGTCTATTCACAATGCGAAATAATGATCCATAGTAACAGAATGAGGAGAGTGGTAGCGTGCCTGATATTAAGGTTACTTATTCCTAATTTGACTTGCTTTTAGCATCATTTGGCAAAGCCACTTGCAAATCAAAATTACTCAGTTCTATTAAGAGGTCTTGATTTAAACCCAATTAATTTAACTTTAAACAAATTACTGCAAGTGCATAGTTAATAGATTTTATATATATATATATATAAAATTATAAATAAGCAATTTATTTCCTCCTATTTGTAGAGATGTGAGTGACTACCCACACTGGAGGGAAACTCTGAGACAAAATGCACTTGCAGTCTCACCCAGCGGAGCCGCGCAAGGGCAGGATGGCACGCTTCACCCAAGGACATTCCTTCGCACTGAAATTACCACAGCCCTGTAATGTAGAAGAGGAAGCTGCGCTGGCTTTAGTCACAGGAATCTTCATGAAATGCACTCTTCCTGGCTCACTGCCAGCCAGGTTTGATACACTTAAACTCAGGCAAGAATTTGGCCCAATAACAATAATTCAGAACCAAAATCCCAGGACTGACTTTATGCCTTGAAAGTTTTGTTTATTCCTTTGGCTAGAACTTGCTAGAACATTGCTGTTTATGCATGCTCGGTGTAACTATAGATAAGATATATATTATACATAAGATACAGGCCATAGTCAGGCATGCCAATTTTTTTGAGATACTTTCATATGTTAAGTTCCTGTTTGCTATTAAGAAGCTCTGCCAAATATTTACAGTCTACATGAACAGAAGGAAACTATTACCTTATCAGCAGTAGATCGCATTTCCCTAAAATACATGAAATTAAAATCCCACAGGGCAGGGAACGGCTCCCTGACGCCCTACCGCTAGACATGAGAGAATTGGATATTTTACTACAGGACTAACAATATGTGGAAGCAATAGTTTTTCAACATCTCCCCTGGCCAAACAAAATAATAGCATTGATTTGCTCTAGAATGACCCACTTATAAGCTGTCTTCAGTCAGACACGTTGCATTTAAGCAACAGTTAGAACACGTATTCTCAAGGGGTCCTGCTGAAAAAAAATGCCAAAATGCTAGACTGCTACTTGAGGAGGACATACACATGCCAAGAGGGGAGAAAATAGTGTCTTTATACTTTTCATCTTGAAGAGAGAACTCTCATCTGTTTAAACACATGCCTATATTATTCTAGTTTGTAAATGTAGAAGAATCACCATCTCAGAAGAGAGGCTATTTAAAGGGAAACTAGTTAAACTAGCTGGAAACAAGGACCAGTGACATAAGATTTGTAGTGAGGAGAGCAGGGGGAGTTGCATGCCACAGCTGGAGCTGCTGTAATAGCCCTCCTTTTTGACAGTAATGGTTTCCACCTCAGCCCACACTCCCCAACATTACATATTCACATGTTCTCTTTTACACAGTCTCACTCAACTCAGCTCACTCAACCCAGCACAAAGCCTATTGCATGTACTAAACCCACCCAAACACCTACTGGCTCCAAAAAAACATGAAAGCGGAAACATCACGTTCTGACAGGTGAGGTGAGTTGTGCCATGTTACCAAAGGTCCAATAAGCCAGAATAAAAGAGGAAGAACCACCCAGATGGGGAAAGAACTAGGCATCCTTTTTTTTTGGCAGCAGCAAGCTTACTTATGCATCTAGTCATCCATTATACTCATCAATACCATGCACCTTCTACCTCAATATACTAACTTACAGAAAAGTTTCCGGACATGGAAACCAGGGCTACAAGATAGGACAAGAGATGGCAAAACTGCAGTTGCTGAGCCCTGAAAAGAAGCTAGTTCTGACTGATGCAGAAGACTGTCACACACAGCTGGCTGTGCCCTGGGCTGCGCCATGTCACAACTCATCTAGATGCTCAGTGTCAGGGTGGCAACTTCTCTGTCTGAAATAGTAAGTGATGACAATATAATTCCATTGCACCCAATATCTCTGGTTATCTTGCTTAATAATTGCAGGTCTACTACCTTCAACCAAATGGAACCCCACCTTCAAGAGAGTAACTCAGGTCTCAAAACTCCAAACCCAATAGCAGACTACGTTCAGGATTCCTCATCACTGGTGCTTCTCCTGAACCCCAGTGGCTAAAAAAATTGCGCATGCTAAATCCAGATTAGCTTTTGAACAGCCTCAAATACCTTTGCTGTGGTAGGATTCCATCCTACTCCACAGAGGTGGTTTGAGGAGGAGTGTCCCAGTTTGAGTTAAAAGAGAACTAATTCTCTTGATACTGTTTTTCATGTAAGTGTCTTCTAACTAAGTGCACTGTCTCAAGTTAACAGCAGATTTTTGCAGATGGTGTCTTCTTCTAGAAGTGATAACACTCAATGTTTAGAGTTACTGCCAAGGATTGGTGTGCAGACCAAGGTCACGGCTAAATCTTGTGAGCTACGTTGGGGGTGCAGAAAGTACAAGGCCACATCTGCAGAGAGAAGAAGACAGGACAGGTGACCCTAAACTGACCAATAAGGCATTCCATCCCAGATACGTCATAATTGGTACAAAACTGAGGGATCATGAGGGTCAAGCTCTCTTCTTCAATGGCCGGAATCTGAGGAGGACTCCATCCGTTCTGTCTTTGATCCTAACCTGTATGTTCCTGAATCCATTTCCCATCTGCTGCGAAGTCCAGCCTGGGACTTCCCCAGTGCCTGCTCCACGTAACCGCCAGCAGGGGGATGGGTTTGATACTGGTTTTGTATATATTCCATTTTATCATTATAACTTTCATTAAAGCTGTTCTAGTCTTCTAATCACTAAGTCTCTCTCCCTTATTTTCTTTGTCTTCCCCTTTGGCGAGGGGTTAACGGAGTGTCTCTGTTATAGGTCTATTAGATGGCCCTAACCCAAAACCTTGACAAGGTGATACCTGGAAAGCAGTCTGCCACATGCTGAAGGCAAGCCCCTGGAAAAAGGCTGCAGGCAAGGCAAACTGGGGCCAACCACAGCGACAGAGAATCAAGATTTCAATGGCACGTCACATGAAAAACGTCTCAAGACGGCACAAACAAAACCAACAACCCTTTGACATTTAACATCAGAAGAGGAAAAATAATGTCTGATCTCAACCATCACAGGATAACATGAGTTAGCTCAGTTGTGGGTGGTGAAAGCAACTTTATGAACAACATTACACAATCATAATGGGTGTGTTTATTCTAGAAGTATATCCCCCGTTTCTTAATCAAACCGTCTTTCAAACCGCCCGTACTATTGCCTGCAATCAGACAAAAATACACTTAAAGAAAGGAGTGCAAATATTACTTCACTGTACTTCAATTGGCATAACAAATATTGCAGTCCTAATGAACAGCAAAGCAGGAAATGGCACTAGCACTAGTTCGAGGGAGAAAAACCAAGTGTTACTAAACTGGCTTAAGGAATGCACTTCATTCTTCACATACCATTCCTGAAAGTGCTTTTTTTCTTCTTATTCCTTTCTCCTTTGCTTTTTAAAATACTCAGCAAAAACTCAAACAAGAAAAGCAATTTATACCCAAAAATTTGAGGATGAATTCACAAACAAATACTGTATCATTTAACATTGATAAATTTGTTCCATAGGTATATAAAAATAAAGAATAGCACATTACAGAGATGGCAGTTTCAGTAAGACCATGCAGCCCAACAAGATGACATATACAGTGTCTTAAAATGATCTAAATCATTGCTGGATACTCAAAGAAAATCACATTTTACCACATAATAAGATGGAATAGGGGTTCTAAAGTGAGACATGGAGGAAAATTAGGTTATTGAGAATATGCTCTAAACTGAGCTCCCTACAGTTCATTTCCTGCCATAGAACTTGCACACAAAAAATGCCTCCTCTCTTCCAGACACCTTCTTCACTCTTCCATAAAATAATTCTGTGCTTGAATTTGAGTAATGAGATAAAATGAGAATGATTTCCAGCTACACTGTGCAAGTATAAGCAGATTTCCAAGAAATATTTATTCAGATATTTTTATGTAGAAGTATTGAACATGTTATCCTTACGGCACATTCGTTTCCTCTAAATACTGGTTAGCATATGCTTATATATCTCAGAGTCAAATGCAGTAGAAACTATGCATTTTGTTCTACATTATCCAGTAAGTAACTATCAGAACTAAGACATAAGAAAAACACACAAATAAGATCTTTAATAGAAGTCTACAGCTATAATCATCTTTAATCCAGAGTCTTCATTTCTTGAGCCCTCCTGTAGACAGCATGTACCAGATTACTGTAATCCCTTCCTATAGCCAGGGGGAAGAGTATATACCTATAAATAAGATTCAAAATAAGATACACTGCACTTGGGTTTTCACCATGTGTGTTTTCTGACTGTGCAGAGTCCTCACAAGTGTTTCAGAAATGCTTACACATCACTACTTGCTTAGAAGATGGTGGTGGGTCGTGGGAACAAACAGTATACACAATCATTATACCATTCGACTCCCTCAGGCTTATGATAACTGCAGACTCATGGTGGGATTCTCAGATTTTTTCCTTGTCTGAAAATACAGCCTGGCCTACCTTCATAGATGCAGATGTACTAGAGTCCCATGCTGGAGCAAAGAAGAGTCAGTCTATCCCCAAAAATCCTGGTTGCACAGGCATAAACTGTCACAAAAGCCTTTAAGATTACAATAAGAAATAGAATACCTGTAGTTATAATACTGCGTTATAAGCATCAAACAGTGAAGGTAAACAGGCTTTGAAATGTTAGGACGGAAGGAAACCAAGCGAGGAAACAGGGACCTCCAATGAATTCTAATCTCAAACTAAGCAGACACAAATCTCTCTACCTCTATGCTTCCTGATGTTTCAGTATCACTCTGACTCAGTTTTCTGCCACACACACACACACTCTGCTGTTAGTAACTAGACCAAGGCAATGAAGAAAACAACCACTGTCCTGGTTATTCCTGAAAATAAGAACTGGAAGTAAAAGGATAAGTTATTTAGGAATATGTAAAGTGCTGAAGGCAAGGCAGTACTTGTCCCAGACTAGGAATCCCTCAGACTCTGTTAAGCCAGAAGTTTCCCTTTCTTGCTCCCATTACCTCCAAAGCTCTGTTCAACTACGCACATCCCATGCAGTCATCCAGATCAGAAAACCTGATCAGCTGGAGGAGGGAAGGAGGAGGTGGGGAAGGACAACTCGCACACCTCGGGAAGCAGAGTGCTTCCATGCAGACACAATGCTGGGGCAGGAACCAGAGCAAGCAACAACTGCTACTTCAGGTGCCACCACCACCTGAGAAGTGTACCTGGAAATCACAAGTCTCAAGAGTCAAAATTGCTTCCTGGCAAACTGCACAGGGCATGGAACAGATGAAAGTTCAAGGGTGTCATCTCAAAATATGCTGAACCAGTGCTACCATGAAAAGCTGTGGTCCCCTGTCTCTTCCACCTGACTGTTCATTCATATCCCCAGGTCACCTTCCATCTCTTGCTTGAATAAATAGGGGTGTGGAAGGAGAACAAATAGCAACTTTTTTTTGTTTGGTTGGGTTTTGGTTTTTTTTTGTTTAATCCGTACTGGATTAGTTTCAACTCAGATCAGCTCCCTGATCTGATTCACTGTCTGGCCACGCAAATGTTCACGATAGTACAGGTAAAAACACCGCAGGGACAGAACAAAAGGCCAGAGGCAGCAGGAACAATTCTTTCAGAGACTATATCAGCTTAAAAGTCCTTGCAAATCCATGCTCTAAAAGCAGAAATGTTTGCATCTCAGCTACTTAACACCTGATGTAGAAAACCCTGCAGAAGAATTGGAAAAATTTGAAAGTCATGACTTTGCCTGTAGATACACAAAATAAAATGGAGTAATACGTCTGTGTTATTTTTGCTATTGCCTTGAGTTCCTAACTGTGTTGTTTAGCAAAATGAGTGTTAGCAAATTAGCTGAAGTAGACAAACACAAAGTACGTATATGCAATAATGATTCTAACAGTGAATGGCATAAGTTATAAAATCTTTGGACTCTCCTAAACTACAGTAAGAAGGGTCCTGCACAAAAGGAACTTCTCAGTTCATGGCCACCAAATTATAGCCCTTCAGTCACCCCTCTAACAAATGGTGCTATTGAACCACAGGGTATAAGCATTTAGGTTCTTACGGTATTAGCTACCCACATCATATGAACGTTCTGCCTTACCAGATGGCCTGTAATCTGGTCTCCCTTGAAGCTGAAAGCGTCACATTAAAACTCCTAATTGAAGTAATATATTCATAAAGTAATGACCTCAGTCAGTGTTTCTCAAAGTGGGTTGTATCATCCAAAATGATAATGAGAAAACTCTAAGGCAATCAGTAAGAGATACCAAAAAAATAAAGCTGTGTTTGAAAAAAAAAAAAACAACCCTCATTAAAATACATAAAATTATAGAAAGTGTGATAGTACAACCAAATCACACTTAAACATATTGACACCAAAAGAAAGTTTCCCAAGTATGAGGGAGCATTTTGCAATTGCCAACTAGTCACAGCCAAGTATTATCCCCTCTATGAAGGGGAAACTGAGTTGCCACCAGCAGTTAAGGAAAGTATGCTTTTCTCAGGTTTGTATAGGAGAAGGTAAAGGTCTAAGATAATTACACAGATGGGGAAAATATTCTTTTTTTTAAGACATATTGAATTAAATAATTTGTGAAGAACTGACATTATGGAAATTTGGTAGAATTTTTAGAAATTTGCAAGGTCCAGCCTAGTACTGTTTTCTTAAAATCAGTGGGAGTTTTGCCAATATCCACCCTTCCAGAGAAGCCAAAGTCCCACGCTGACCACCAACGGAAATTCCATCCTTAACATTTTCAACCTTGAGTTTTTGACAGTAATGGAGGGAACAACCATGAGTAAGACTTTCTGAATTTACAGTCTACTGCGCTGAGGTCTACCTGCTGATCATAGCTTTTTGGGTTGGTTTGAGAAATTTAAAAAGACTGGCCAGTTTTATTACAACAGCTCCAAAGTCCTGTGGACAACCTGAAACTTCATTTGTATCTAATGTAGCTTTTTACAGAGACATACAGTAGGAACAGTAATAGAAAAAGAAATGAAAAGGAGGACAGATAGACAAGCTGTTCAGAATAATGAATTATGGGATGCAAGAGAAGAGAATCAATGGGCCTTCCCTCATCATTTTGCTGAAATAAATTCAGCCAGAAGGCAATGAACATGTAACGCCTTTAGTCGCCTCTCCCTGCCTAACACATGTGAGCAGATTTCTTCCCATAGCACTATCCCTCAAGCTGCCATTTATGGGTCCTAAAATTCTGTTTCATCCAACCTGTTTTTCAGGCATCTATCCATCTGGTCCTCCTCCTAGAAGCAGGTAGTTTTTCTCTCTTTCATTTGGCTTCTTTGACCAGTACAAGAGAGAATTAAGAAAAGTATAATCAATGCAGGTGAAAGAGTAAAGGAGTCTTCCTTGTTCTAACATAGCCACTGTCCTGACAGAGGATTTTAACCGTTCAAATCCAAAAAAGCATATTCAACACAACTATTACACTGCTAATAAAGCAGTAAGCAGATGCACAACCTGATGTCCAGAAAGGCTTTTCTCCCCTAATTATTAGAGACCTCCCTACTAGAGATTTCAATAGCATCAAAACAATGCATGTACCCCAGTCAGATGAAGTATAAGTCATAATGTCTACATTTGGCACATCAGGCGCATGACTTGCATGTAAGATTCTTAGGCAATTTACTTTCCACCAACTCAAGAGTACCCTCACCAAAACACTGTGCAAAATACAGTGTACAAAACAAAAAAAATACCACTTTACAAAACAAGGAGTTTCACTGAAATTGCTACAAAGCAACACATATATTAATATAACAGGAACCAAATGCACTACAGAACAATGGATGGAGACCACTTTAAGGATACCAAAGTCTAAAGCACACTATTTTGTAATCCATCATACACATTAATATAATATAAATAAACCCAGCTAATAGCACTTATTTGTCCAGATACAGTGCTGCTCTGAGTGAGGGCTGCTTGGAGAAGGAGCTCTCCAGAAACCCCAGTTCAGACCTGTCACTCCACTCCTCACCCTTCTCCTTTTCTCAGGTGTACAGATGGTTATACACAACTCTTCTCTGTTAAGTGGAAACATTAGTGTTTGCAGTATTTTAACAATTTTCAGAAGAATTCCAAGACAATGCTGTCCATGCCTCAACATCTTACATGTGTATGAATCAGAACTTCAACCCATGAACAGTTTACAGTATTCAGGAATGCATCTTCAATGCACAGAAACAGCATTTAGAAGTAAAGAAAGTATCGAACCTCTTTCTGAAAAAAAAAAAAAATATCTACAACACTGAGATTTTTTCGAACTGATTAAAAGCTTTGAACATGCATGAAAAAAAAGAACATGATTATCGGAGCAATGATCTGAAAGCACTGTCAAAACATCCAGAAATGTAGATTGCCTCTCAAAGCTTTACAGCTTTAAATTTTATAATTTCGACCAAAACAGAAGTTAAAGAGAAGTATCCTCTGATAACAGCATTTAGATTCAGAAGCAAATCCCTTACTTTTTTCACCTTTTGATTCAGTCAAGTGTGTGCCTAGTTTTGAAAGGTCAGAAACCTTTAACAGCGCACATAAGATCAGAGGACTCTCATGGTTATTCCACTGAAGTAGAGCTATAAAAGCCCAAATGGAGTTACTGGGTGGGATTCAGTTCAAGATTACATTTCTACCTGCAGATATTCAATAAGCACAGTAGATACTTCACGTCCCATTCCAGTTATCAGAGTCCCAGTCCAACCCAATCAAAGGAGCTTAAACTAGCTCACCTTCAAAGCAGACACCCAAACAGTCAGCTACGTTACACTTCACGTTGACTGTATCTTCTAGCTAGCTGCTGACTACAATAGAAGCTTGGTCATCTCAGGGTTGATTGATTTGACCATACATGAGGTGTCATGGGTAACGAGCCTTGTCTCCAGCTTTTGTTCCAGAATGCCAATGGCCTTGTCCGTGCCTCGTCTACTAACCTTCACTGTGCAATCAACTCTGCAAACCTAAAGCAGCCAAAATGGTCTTAGACTACTTTTTAAGTAAGTATATAGCACTGCCAGCACAGATGCAGGCACCCATAATCAGGTATTCATCTCAAATAGAATCTCTTCTATTATGCTATTAAAGACAATTTCTGAGAAAATAGAAAAAGGTATCAATTAATATGGATTAATAAACCCATAAAAAGAAGATAGAAACACTTTCAGGAACACATTCATTTCAGTAGGTCTAACAAGCGTTGTATTTTAAATTTTGCTGTAGTTTTGTATGGTTTAGACATAATGCCCATGAAATTAAAAATATATGTTCCCTTTTCAATTACTATAAAATACAGCATTTTTTATAGCCTAAAATGTTTTCTACCATATTCTTAGAACTACAGTACATTTGTCAGTTGTCATATAAAGTTACAAATACTACCCCACACTCCATACTACCTTATATGCAATAGTTCCTTTCAGGAGTTAGACTGAAGCCAGTTTTTGTTACTCAAATCAGACTATTTCTGACAGTGTGCATTCCTGAATATTAAATAGCTACCAAACATCCTACACTTTACAGATACCAACCACCTTTATTTACTACACATCATCTTTTTTTTTGTTGAAGAAATCTATGCAGAGTTGTATTAGTAATTTTGAGCCATCTATAATACATGTGCTGCCATCCCCAACAAACCCATGCACACAAACGGGATAATCTGCCAACCGAAAAACATAAATTGTTACTTTAACTACACTTCTCTCATGAGAAATCTTTCCCTACCCCCAGTCATACTTTAAAAGCTTCTCAGGAAAGTCTAATCAAGATAAGCCTTCTTATATAATCAATGTAGAAAATTGAAAAATACTTACGGTTGATGTGATCGATATAGTATACACCAATCTGAGGATCATATGCAGCTTCCCATCCCCATGGCAGTTCATCCCCAACACAATCCGCAAATGACAAGGGCTTTGTTAACCTGAAAACAAAGAAACAAGTACAGCTTTTCTCTCTTCCCTACATATGTTTGCTATTCTCACTAATTCCTATTATGACAGAAGCTTAAAAAAAAAAAAAGATAGCAGGGAGAAAGGAGAGCAAGTTGTTTTCTCCCTCTTAAAGTTCAGGCTCTTGATTGCTTTTGTTTGTTTGTTTTGTTTTCCCACCTATTCTATCGTTCTGAATTCATTAACTCCAAGACCGTAATGTAAGTTATCGCAAACATTTTTCAGTACAGTCACTCAAGTACAAAATTCACTACAACATTTGACAGTTTGAAATAAAAAAAATAACCAATAGCTTTTTAAAAAATAAGTCAAAAAAATTGGTCATCTAGTCCAACCCCCCTGCTGAGAGCAGGGACATCCTCAACTAGAGCTCCGTCAAGCCCCACCTTGAATGTCTCCAGGGATGGGGCCTCAACCACCTCCCTGGGCAACCTGTTCCAGGGCTCCACCACTCTTGTGGTAAAGAACTTCCTCCTTATTTCTAATCTCAATCCACTCCTTTCTGATTTAAAACCATTGCCCCTCGTCCTTTCACTCCAGGCCTTTGTCAACAGGCCCTCTCCAGTCTTTTTATAAGCTCCCTTCAGGTACTGGAAGGTGGCTATTAGGTCTCCCTGGAGCTTTCTCTTCTCCAGGCTGAACAATCCCAGCTCCCTCAGCCTGTCCTCCTAACAGAGGTGCTCCAGCCCCCTGAACATCTTTGTATATACATATACTTGAATAAAATAAGCACCAGTGGGGAGAAGGAGTGCATAGAGTAGACATTTTGTAAGTAACATTTAATAGGTCTTCAGATGTTCACATGGGGCCTTTTTAGGAAGACAATGTTTTTGATTTTAATAATGGAGTGTATATCTGTTACAAGAAATAGATTGATAACAATAATATATGAGCTCTTTTCCAACTGAGCCTGAGCAAAGCTTTGCATCTTCATATTCTGCCACCTTTTTCAATTAAAAAAAATAAATAAATAAAGTTTCCTATTGATAAACCCAGAGATAAATGCCATGTCTGATATCCCAGTATGTCTAATAGGAAGCAAAAGAGATTTAAGGGTTTACTGTCACTATAGTGACAATTATCTTAGTACATATCCAGAGTTCAAAAAATATAAATAATTCTTCGACTAAAATTCCCAGGAGCAATTTATGGGAGACAGAAGCATCACTTTCTTTGCTGCTTAAGTTCTATCACCTAAGACTTTTTCATCTTATCATTAAAATTCCATACAGATAAAAAGCTAACAGTCTAATTTACATATGCTTTTTTTTTTGTGATTCAGGTGTTTGTTTTTTTCTTCAGTTAGTTTCTGACAAAAAAAAAAAATGTTTTATCAACATTTTTGTGAAGAATGAAAGAGAATAGTACATTTTACTTTCTACAAAACAAATGGGCTTTTTTGTGTTAAAAACAACACATAGAAAATACTTCAGAAACTATTGCATTAAATTTTTCTAAGAGATGAGAAAATAGACATTTCAGTACAGGTTTCATTTAGAACTCACTGTCCCACAAATATATTATTATTATTGATGGACCTGACCTAGTAATTATTTATGCAGGGCAACACTTTATTCCTCCTAACTAGGGCTGCAGAAATTATAAAGAACCATGCTCTTATGATTTAAAATCCTTGTAAAGTGTAGATAGATTTATTTTAAGTCATAAGCATGAATCCACTTCCTCATATTTCTCCAAAGTTTACAACATAATCCTATGAAGGTTACTAATGCTTAATTTTGAGGTCCTGAACAAAATCACAAATAAGGCAAGTTTGCCAATTTATTGCCACTTACGAACTGCTGCACAAAGCCACTAAATACACTGAAAACAATTACAAAATTCAGGTGAGATTACCAGTGTGGAATTACATCTGGATTACTAGGATATAAAATACTGATTATAAGCAGCACAAGTAGAGCTGTGAGAAAAGTTCTGTTTACTGGTAGAGATTCTCCCTGAGAATGGCCAGCCACAGACACTTCTTTCAGTCAAGTGACTGAGCAGCTTCTGTAGTACCTGCCCAGAGAGCTCCTTTTCTAAAGGAAATCTTAAATGGTCATGACCCATCCTCCTCATCACAATGCAGGTGAGGACATCCCACTAAAGCTGACTGGAGTGAACTCCTCAGCAGTCTCCAGGTCTACAGCAAACAAAGCCTGCCCATTGCATCCTCTCCCACTGCCGACATACCTTTTGAAATCCAGATACAGTGCTGCTCTGAGTGAGGGCTGCTTGGAGAAGGAGCTCTCCAGAAACCCCAGTTCAGACCTGTCACTCCACTCCTCACCCTTCTCCTTTTCTCAGGGCAGCAGAAGCTGTGCTGCTGTGCCCAGGATGGCAGCTTAGTGGGCTAACAGCTGGCCCATGAGGCTGCAGCTGCTGAGCACTGCTATATCAAACATACCTGCCCAAATGCTACCTACACTAATAAGTACCAGCATCACTGCAAAGATGACTGTTTGATTTGCAAATAGTAACAACGAGACAAAAAGAGGCGGCTCTTAAGAAAGAAGCCTTTTAACACACACAATCACAGCTTCAGCCAGGCTGTCCACAGCATAAAGTGAACTGAACACAGGCTACCCATGTCAGAGTTCCTAGACCACTACTGCTTAGAGGAAGCATCAATCCCTTAAAAGCAACAGCCCTTTGGTGAGTTTGGTCAGTCATGTGAACCTACGCCAACTACAAGGGCACATCTTGCTGTGAAGAAAGCCTTACCTCAGATTAGATTACAAATGTGGATTTTCATGGAACATCTTAAACTGAATAAAAATAGAAGTTCAACATCATTGTTAGCCTCAACATTATAATAATAACTCGAAAGACAAGTCTTGTAGCTCAATTAGAAAAAATATTATAGCAGAATAGGGATCAAACTCATATAAACGTGGCAGCTGGTCTCTAATAAATTCATTTATAGCTCTGTGTAAGCATTCAATAATTTCACCAAAGATACATACAAGTTAGCAACAATCACAAGATGTGATTTTTAAACCACATCTACAGGAAGGATATAAGCTTCCCTGGCTTTTCATCTGCACTCCACACCAATTTTATTTTAAATCAAATACTGACTTGTTACTCTTATAGCACATACTGTAGGTTAGACCACAGACCACTCTGGCCATGCGGACGTTCTCTCCAAGCGTTATCACCTGTCAGAAAGCAGACACCTTCAGAATGAATAACAGCCTCTCTCTCATACCAGACTCCCTAAATTAAAGCAACACTAAAAAAAGATGTGGAGAGGTACTTGAGCAACCCGCTCTGGACTTTAAAAAAGAAGAGGGAGAGAGGGAGACAGAGGCCCTGACATACAGGCAGTATTGGACAAATTACTCTATGAATTCCGCTCTGCTGGATCATGCTTGGACATTGGAGCCTTTAGGTCCGAACTACGTGAGAACTACTCCCAAGTAGCTTTTTAAAACATGAAAAGCTTTGTACATCACAAGATCACAATTACTTAGGAGTGTTACATGCCCGTGACTCTTTCTTGTTCCAGAATCTTTTAATAGCATGAGAGTTTTGAGCCTGACACGGACTTTTACAATTCAGCAGTATCACAAAGTGATATCCAATTGTTTAGGGCCCTCAGAACTGTCTCAACATAAACAGTATTTACTGTCAATGTACATATGGCAAATGGATGAGATTAACATGATGTGAAGATAAGTAAAAAGCACGAGAAAATTTGCAAAACAAAAGTTGAAAGCAAAGAGAGTTACAAGATGTAATTAGAAAGGAAATAATACCTAGGAGCAAGGACTGAAGGAATCTTGTCTGTCTGAAGATCATTATCTGTGACATAATAACCTCTGATAGACAGACTGCCATTACATTTGTTAACTGTGACCCAAGAAAAATGAGGGTTATTGCACCATAATAGAGGATTAAGTACTGCATCTCAGGGCACTGATGTTTTGAAGTAGTTTATAATGCTTTTTCTATTCATAATCATCAATTTTTATGTTATTAAAAGAATGTTGATACTCTAAAAAGGGTGACTTAAAGCCCACATTTAGTATACTATGATTAATTAACAAAAGATGGTGGGTTTTTTTAAATGCATATCATTAAGCTCAAATATTCTTAGCTATGGGCACTTTTAGGTTTTTTAACCTTCTAAAACTCCTTCCAAGTGAAGTTAAATTATTACACTTTAGCTCATGTGTAACATCTTTACCTACTCAACCCTGTATAGCTGCAACACTCCCATTTCAGCGTGGGGTTGAAGTGTACTCCCTGGAACCACGAGAAGTGGCTATTCTTAAGAAAACCAGGCCACATTCTGTAATTTCATTATATAAACAACACATAATTGTGCTATTCCAAATCACTTCACAGATGCTCTGGGAAACTTAGGAGACAAATGAATCTTACAAACTGAGAAGCTGTATTACCACCTCATATACATATTTTTCTTTAAAGTTTTCCAGTGATAAAGATAGCCAAGATCTTAAAATGTAGGTTCTACAATAATACATCATCAGTAACAGTTGGTATTGCATCTTCAGCCATGCCTGTAAGTCTGTATATGCATCTAAAGTTAATAAAGAGGCTGATGATAGTGTAAAACAAAGCTGTAACAATAGACTGATGGATTGTCAGTGCAGCATTGTTCCATTTGGACAATGCTCTTGCTTGAGGTACTACTCCCTAGATCACAAAAATACTGTATGGGGTCTGGCTGAGATAAGGGTTAATTTTCCCCACAGCAGCACCCCTTGTGATGTGCTTTGCATTGGTAGCTAGAAGGGTGCTGATAACACACCACCAGCGTTTTGACTACTGCTGAGCGGGGCTTGCACAGCATCAAGGCTGTCTCTCCAACATTTTCCCCGCACCAGAAGGTGAAGGGAGCAAGATCTTGGGAGGGGACAGAGCCAGGACAGCTGACCCAAACTGACGGTAGGGATATTCCTTACCATATGATATCTGCTCAGCAATAAAAGCAAAGAGCAGGAGGAGAGGTGGAGGGGCATTCATTATTACAATGTTTGTGTTACGGAGCAACTGCTATACATACTGAAGTCCTACTTCCCAGGAAGTGGTTGGACATCACCTGATGATGGAAAGTAGTGAATAAACTTTTGAGGTTTGCTTTCTTTTTCTTCCACATATGGCCTTCGTTGTATGAAACTGCTTTCATCTTGACCCATTAGGTTTTTTCCATCTTATTTTCTCTCTCCTGCCACCCTGAGCTGAGGAGGGGAGTGACAGAATAGCTTGATGGGCACCTGGCATCTAGCCAAGATCAATCCACCACAAATACATAGAAGAAAGGTTTATTCCTAGTCAGGGTCCACAAAAAATGAGAAATTTATGACATCTACTAGTGAATGCTGTCTTTCTGTCAAGATATGGACCACCCACAGTATTTCACACTTCAGTAATCTGAGAGTATCAGTGTTCATGTTCTTGAAAATGTGTGTGCATATGTAAGTATATATACACACACCATTTTCAACACACTGTTCTATGCAAGAGTAATGCTGCATTCCGCTGCATTCTTTCCCTGACACCTATTTTTCTCCAAAATCTGTTCAGGATTAAATCAATTATAACACTGAAACAGAGGTTACCCATATAATGATTAGGGCTCTATGAACAGGAAACTCTGGACTTTGGTCTTCACTCTCTTCTAAACTCAGCTGATATCAGCATCACTGACCTCCTTAGCATAATTCAAGACCTGATTTTATCCACACTCACACATATGAGTAGAGCTTGACATGTTTTGCTTAGAAAATTGATGCAAATATTTCTATCAAACACTGATATATTGTGATATATGTAGTGGAGGGTGCGGGGAAAAAGAGAAGTAGGCAGATCTCAGAAGACTTATGGGGGGTTGGGGGAGGGCAAGTGGGCAGCAGAGACACAGACACAAAAAAAACCCCAACAACAAGACAAAAAGAAACCACACCCACAACGAATGAGACACATCTTTTCCTCAAAAAGAAGGAAGGAAGGAAGGAAGGAAGGAAGGAAGGAAGGAAGGAAGGAAGGAAGGAAGGAAGGAAGGAAGGAAG
>JAAGNO010017973.1:25340-37792 GCA_033439905.1 Ceryle rudis
GTGTGAAAAAAAAAGTAAACAAAAAAAAAAAAAAAAAAAAAAAAAAAATTGGGGGGTTTTCTCCCTTAGAGGATCCAGTAAAATCTGTAGAAATAGTGAACTAAACTAAAAAAACAAGAAACCATCCCAAGTAATCGAGGGCGGGGGGGAGGGGGGAGGATAAATAAAAGCAAAACAAATTTTTAAAAAAATTCATCTGGTAGAACAGTTTTCTCAAAACCCACCTTCCTAACTCACTCTGCAGTTCTGCAAGTGTCCTTCCTGTAAAATCACCAGCCAATTAAGTGCTTGCAATATATTAACAAAAATGACTCTCCTTTTTATTTCTTTATTTTAAAGAACTTCTCTTTGATGCTCAAAAATCCTACTCATCCGCAAACTCCCCAGGCTTTATGCAACACAGAAAAGTTACGGATGGAAATACACAGGTCCTCTAAAGATCTTGCCTATTTCCTCCACAGAAAAAAGCACAAACCAGGGAACTTCTGTCCTCACAGGCATACTCACAAAAAGAAACAAACAACAGAGAACACACAGTTTAGTATTTCAGTACAGGAGGCAGAAGACTGGGAGAGGTGAGCGCAGAGGGAATATGCTGCCTCCCAGCTGACTGTAAAATGCTGCGTGCATGTTAATAACTGCCATGTAAAAATACATGACAACAGCAAAGGAGCAGAGCACAACTGCCTCCTCCCAGTTACAAAGGGGTTAACATTAGCTCAGTGTCAGCTCACTCTGTCCTTTCACAGGTGCTTCTGAAAAGGCACATAAACTGAATAGCTGAGACCCAGAAGGGGAAGAATGCTTTTGGGAAGGAAGGGACCCACACCCACTGGTTGCACGACCGGGTCAAACTGCCTGCTGGCATGTCTTTTTTTGTTATTTCCTTTTCCTTTTGATTATGATAAACTGTTTTGGCTTTCTACTTAACAATTGCCATCAGTGATGAAAAAACCCCACACTGAACACAGCTTTACATTTTACTACATCATTTTATCATTGAACAAATACTTAAGTGAAAAAGGAGAACCAATATTTTCCAGCTCAGCATACTAGCTATTTGGTTTTGTATGGCAAAAAACCCCAACCAAATCACTACCGGGAATTTGTTTATCCCTTTAACGTTGCCAAGTTCAATGCAAAGATGACATTTTGCAAGGCTGGGGGGAAGGGGGAGAGGAGTGGAAATGGGTTTACGCCATGAATGTTTTCTCCTGCGTTTTTCTTTGATGCAGCAGTTGGTCCTGTGCTGGCATGTAAGCACTATAATATTAGACACCTGGAATGTTAGGAATGTCTGATAACCATACCCTAGCACGGGGATAATTCCACGGCCATAAAGCAATGACATAACCTTTGAGCCTTCCCCTGGAAAGCTCAAATGCAGTGACATTATGAAAAGGCTATTATGTGCAGTGTTGCAGCAGGTTATTTGTATATACATGACTGTACACTGATGATACTGGGAAACCATGTTGGCATCCATTGAGAACACTGTTAAGAAACTTACCTATTGGTTTTAATCTAAGCCCATAAACACCATGATATTTTTCCAGTAATTTTAAGCGTTTACAATCCTACAATCTCTACCTGCAAACTTAACTTGGAAATGTTTCCTTTGCCTGTCTTGTACTCCTCTGCTTCTCATTTCATACACTTAACATCAAACTATTCCTCCACAATAAGAAGACATCACCAGTAAAAAAAAAAACCAAACAGTGAAAAAAGCCCCAAACCAAACCAAAACACCATCTAGCATTACTTTGTGACACTGAAAAAAGGCTCAAACTCTGCAATAATTTCTAGATGCAAACAGGAGCAACATCTGTCCCCAAAAGCCTAACATTTCATTGAAGCATAATATAACAAACAACAGGAGAAAAATAACCCTAGATTGGAATACTTTATTAGAATAAATCAAACCAGGTACACTTCTAATAAAGGATTAAAACATTTATTCTGCCATTTTGGATGACTTGTTTGGCTGCCAGGCACATAGTATCAAAAGCAGGCTTTGTGGCAGATAGTTAACTACTAAAGGGTCAAATACAGGACATTTCTGTAGTGAAAATTAAATCTGGGAAAAAGAAATTAAACAACACAGAAAGGGAAAGAAAGAACACAGTCAAGACCAGAAAACAATCATGATATTTCATGTCAGCATTAAAAGATCTTCCCTGTCCTTGACCTTTCCCCTTCCTCTTTTCCGTAATTTCATACACACACTATTCAAAATCACTCCACTACTCACCTCACCAGCTACAGAAAATGATTGTGAAAATTTTGTTCTGTGAATTCCTCTTTAATCCTCCTGCAAACAAACTTGCAAGGAACCTCCGAATTTATGGAGAGGATATTTAAAGACTCTCCTCATCTAACTCTACTCACACTTAAGTCAGCAGCAGCGTTACCAATTTCAGTAGCAGGAAACTTACATCTGTGGCAAACAGTGCTGAAAAGTGCCATCCATCTGAACGTCTCAGATAACCTCACAAACACTCAACTTCAGGGCTGTGAAGCACTCCAGCCAAGTACACCAATCATTCCAGGAGCAGGGAAGAACAAACCCAAGTTAACTGTCCAAGGTCACTGTAACTAGGTTACAAACTGCGCCTGATGGGAGAGAGCACCTCAGTCTGTTATTCCCAATATTGACTTCATGTCACAGTTTCTAGCTTTTCAACCAGTCACTTGTTTTCTAACAATTTTTAATGCATACTCCATTAAATCATTATCTGTTTTGAGTACACTGCAGGTCCTGTTGCAAAATGACTGAGCTAGATCAGAGCTCAAGTGGTATACAACCACTTGGCCAACCTCTGGGCACCGGTAAACTCTACTTCCAGGTGCTAGAAGAGAAGGAGAAATCTATAAAATAATACCTATTAACGATTTTTACATGGAAAATGAACAAATGCACCAGTCATTTTATACAACTGCAAGCAGCATAGTAATAAAAGGGGGAATCTGTATTTTAATATCAATAAGAGATCATTAAAAAGTCAGCAAATCCTTGGTGCAAACTGTTCACAAAGCTCCCTCAAATCACTGCAGCTATAGCTCCATAGCAGACAGTCTCTAGAAAAATCTCTACATTCTTGAGCACAGAGTGATGGAAACTACAGCCTGACACATTAGTAAAATTGCACAAAACTGAAATAACAAGCAAGAGCTGTAGCAAATATATTTGTTTCAAACAAATCTCATATTTAACTCAAAAGTGCAAGATGCTGAAGTGTCAGAGTACTGTAAAATTACAGTATTTTAAATACATTTCTGGCCTACATTTAACCCCTCCCACCAATTATTTTAATATGTAGAACTCTAGTTAGCAATGTTTTTATTAAAATTAAATTGCCTTTCTTTGCATATTCCAAGACACTCCCAAAATAGCGTTACCTTACATAAAATCAATGCAGAGCTCCTTCAGCACCTCTACTGCTTTTACATTTCCTTATTCACAATATTAATTGAATTGAAGTTTTAGATTGAATTTATTCCCTGTGTCACTAAAGTTTGAGGAATGGGAAATATATAACAATTATCCAACAGGAAACATTCAGTTTTCTGCTGTGACTTCCTTCCCCCACACCCACTCCTAGAAACTGCCTGAAACCCCTCCCCTCCCAAAACCTGAGCAACTCTGATCTCACAGCTGACAATGCTTTTTGTATATAATTTTTAAATCTTTGCTATCGCCAGACTTCCAAACCATGCGTGCACATACACATGTGTGCGTACTCACTCTTGCCTTGCCTTTGTTTCTCGGGGCTTAGAACTCCATCATTGTGCATCTTGACTACAGAAAAATAATCTTTGTTACTTGCCTGTATCACACCAAATGCTGAGGTTCCATAAAAATTTAAGTGGATGTGATGTGGCTATCACAGTTTGTTCTTCCTCCATGCCACATGTTCACTCCCCTTCTTTTACTTGTGCTGGCACTCCTCTGATTCCATAAGAAGACAGTTCAATGAAATGAACTGGTAGGAGAGATTCAGATTTATTTATTTATTGACTTTAGTTAACCAGGCCACTACTAGTACAAATACCATGCAAGGGAGAGGGTGGAACCACCAGCAGTCCCAATTCAGAATGGTATGAACTAGTCATGAAACAAGAGTTTCTAACAGACACTGGACACCTGGTTCTTGATGGAGATCATAGGCAGCACTGTAATATATAGGATTACTGCTCCTCCTCCTTAAAGCTATTAACAGACAGGTAAGGCTAAGTATACCAAATGGAAGAGGAGCTTAATCACCCTGTGCAGTTTTTATGTGGTGAAAGTCAAGAGGCTGATTTCAGTAGGTTGAGGGTGTTTTGGACTAGCAATGAACCTTAACTAAAGCAAAGCCCTAATTCTGAAAAAGGGAAGAAACTGCAGAGAACACCATTTAATTTCTGTTATATTTTGATATGGAAACACTTGGGCAATTAGGAAAATTTCCATTTACTGCAGTACCGTAATCTACTGGCTACCTGAATTTCAAAGCAGAACAATGTAGTATCCAATCCCGCAGAGGGTACACTTCACAGAACAAGCCAAGGGAACTTCCATGTGCTACCTCCTTCTACACCAAAGTCAAAGGCAGCCTTCAACATGAGCAGAAGCAAACTTTACATGGGATTAATATTTTAGTTGCCTGATTTTGTCATGTCTGCCAAAATAAAATCTAAAAAGTATTTTGTCCTTTTGTGAGAGGCCTTACTTTTGCAATTTTGACTTTTAGCCAAAACTAGTTCCTTAATGAGGCTCTAGTAAAGAGAGAGTTTAAAAACAATTGCTAATGACACTGAAAACTACAATACTGTCTCAAATACTGAGCAGAAGCACTTTCATATAAAAACACACCTAAGCATAAATGATTGATTAAACAGTAATCTCCCACGCTGCATATATCTTTTGTACTGGAAGAGGCAAGTTGCCATATAAGCAATGTTTCAATAAATTCAGCTGACTAGAAAGCTGCAATTTCCACAAACTTCTGGAATTTCTTAGACAAAGTATTTTTAAATGATTACTTCATAAAAATCACTAAGTATTTTGTTAGATGCAAAGTTTTTATACCAATTGAGTACTGAAAAACCTCAACATTAGCTTGCACAGTGGAAATACGCAGTCACTCCCTGACAAGATAAGCATTACATCTCCATTTGCCATTTATTATTATTTTAAACTGAATACAGAAGATTGCTCTTCAGAGATAGTCCAGATACAAATCTCTACTATCCAATTACTTATGTAATCTCTTTAAACTTCTCAATGGAAATCTCTTTCTCTCTCTCATAAATCAATCTATATCAGTTGTTTTTGTGAAAAATCTTTAAGATAAATATTAATACTTGGAGATACTATTTTTTCTCCAATTCTACATGATATACTTAGGTTCCTTTGAGAAATTACTTCATGTATCATTCAAGCTTTTAAAATAAAATGTATCTGCTTGGAGGCTAGGCTTCTAACTCTCATCCTATAAGAATCAGTCACCTAAAACAATTTTCAGAAGTATTGGAAAGCTTCAAAGTAGGCACACTAATTAAATAGGAGTTAAACTTCTAATCTGTTGAAAATGTCATTAAGTCCCTACATGCATTTTTATGCTCCACAGTATATTATGTAGAGCAATAAAAACATATATACAAGAAACATTAATATTCAGTCAGAACGTGTACGAGCATGGAGTTTGACCTAACAAGACAACAGATTTCCAAGCTCATGACAGTCCATGCAATTCTTTTTCAGTTTATCTGCAGGCATTTAGTGCAGCTAAAGTTGTATTTTAAAAAGTATGTGAAAAGGTTAGGGAAGAAAGAGAGGATCGTGATTATTCACAGTCCAGCAAAAATCTGTTTTCTGCAATGTAGACTCTGGGGATTCCATAGTAAATTTAAGAGAAGAAGCTGGAATTTCCTGATCTGGCAGATATAACCTGGGGTGGGGGAAGGATAATTCTCAAAAGAGCTTTCAAATGTGAGCTTGGAATTTTGCCAGGCAGAACAATGATTGATTTAAATCAGCCATAAAAAGAGAGATCTGATCTGCTGTCAAGTCTTTGAAATGGTAGAAGTTAATAGGAATCATCAGTGCTGCATGCTTCTTTAATGAAAAATCATTTCTTTTACATTCAGTTCTAAACTATAACGCACTTGTGCGCTGATGACTTCATGCTTTCTGTTGTCAGTATACCAAGCACCTCTTCTTGTGCCATGCTATGAAGAACTGAACTTTTATACGCATAAACAGTAAGGAAGGTAAGATTTTGCAATAAAATAATGCACTTGTATTCCTTCCTAAAGTTGATCTGTACAGCTTTTCACTGACTTTTTCAGTATATGGTAATTTTCTACTCTCCCTTTCTAACTCTTTCTAACTCTTGTGTTTAATCAGTTTTTACACTGAATAAATAGTGGGAAAACGCTGCTCTTTATTGGAAGTCTGGGTGAAAGGGTCTAAATTCTGTCTTTTCTGCCGACTTCACTGCTTTATGTCAAAGATACAAAAAGCATTTCGTTTTTCCCATCACATTTTCTCTCCTTCACCTTACTGCTTTCTCTGTGTTAAAGTACTTGCATTTCTATCACTTGTATTTACAATCAACAGATTGTAACAAGGTCTCTGGTTTGGTTTACATAAACTTACATAAATAGCAATATCACTTTAAAGGACTAGAGACATCCACCGAATGGTACCAGAGCTCTCTCTGGGTACCAGTGGAGCAACAGTACTGCTCATTTCTTAACATTACTGTACTTCATTTCTGCATAAACACATACAAGACATTCTGTCTAGAAGTGATTTCCGCCTTCAAGAATCTAATCGTACAGCAGACATCTTTTATTTAGAATACTAATGATAAAACCAAAACAATCAAACAAAAAACACCAAACACACACCACCACATTTAGTTTTTGATAACAACATCTGGCTTCATTTGACCAGAGCCTGCAGAAGAAATGCATGGGCTTGTGCAACACAGACAGATGGAGTTTGCGAAGTAACTAACAGTGTTGTCATCTTATTTTTCCATGCCTGGATTCCATGCCTGGATTGTTCTTCCTGTTGTCCCTCTAAAGCCAGCTGCTGGGAGATATGCAAGGAAGCAGCAGAGCTTGGTGACCCTCACTGGCAGCCAAAGAATTAGTCTGGTTGACAGAGCATGGCAATCCACTGTGCCAGCTAAAAAAAAAGCAGGCTAGAGCATTTTTTGATCTTTTCACTGGGCTTTGGGAAGCCAAAATCTCTTCCTTTCACAAACCTGACTAGGAAGCTTAACTGACATCCAAAGGACCTTTACCGTACTGACACTTACTATGCTTAGGCAATAACCAAAGTCCTTTATGGATGGCCCAAATACTTGTGAATGGGTTGTAATTGAGTGTGCTGGAGGACGGATAACTGCTTCAGACAGTAGGAACAGAGCCAAAATGATCCATGTAGCACGATGCTCCTGTGACACTCACATTAGACAGAAAGACTGTTAATGCTGTCAGTAAAGCAAAGCGGGGCAGAGTATAGCTTGCAGAGCATGATTTGCAGTCACTAGGTGCAGAATGAGGTAGAGAAGGGTCAGAGAAATGCCTCAGCTGAGACACAGAGGATGTCTGTTGCCTTCAAACTCCCTACTAAGGCACTATACAGACCAAAACCCCACCCCAATCCTGACCCTCACGTCTTTGTTTCCTCCAGCTGCTATATGCCTCAGAAAAAGAAAGCAGAAGGGAGAAGAGCAATTTCCAAGGATAAATGTAGTCCAAAACACAGCCAGGGCCTTCTGAACTGTTTTTTGGGATCTGCAAATGAAGGCCTGACTAAGCATGTCTTTGTGGCCCAAGAAGCAGAACTAACATGAACTGTACAGAGCAAATCATGCTCCTCCTGCCAGTCACTAACAGTGCTAGTTGTGTGGTTAAGCTGTCAACAAGCTAAAATGTATTGTGGACTTCAGGGCATTGAAAAACATTCTCCTGCTGCCATCACCCTTACCTTATTCCATACTATTCATACAGATGGAGTGATATATTTGAACATGCTAAGGCCCACTCTTTCCATCACAGTCCTATCTTCTGCTTATTCACTTGAGCTATTTTCTGAATGAAAAGACATCAAATGCTAGGAGCAGAAGGTGCACAGGACATGGCAATTGAAGCTGGGAACTGATGTTGACAAAAATCTGAGGGGAATTTATGGAGATTTCAGGTAGTCTTTGATTGGTTAAATATTTCCAATGATAGGCAGAACTCTCAATGCTATCTAGAGGACAACAATTACATTTCACAGGAACTACTACAGCATTGTTTCTTTTTATTCAGTTGTCTGCTTTTCCCTCAAGACAAATTTCAAAGCGTTCCATTTTCAAAACCGAAACCTAGATTTTCCTGTTGCTTTTGGTTACAGCAGCTCAGAAAACAGGCCTGGGATGTTCAGGTACCTCTTCTGTCTCATTCCTTCAGGGAAGATAGCTTTTCAATAGCACCAAGTCATTCTGAGCCAAGAAAGGGGCTGGAATCTGATTCTTACACACTCCAGACCAGTACCCTGACTAACAAACAATAAAATCTTCCCAGTCTTTTACACTCCCAAAAGGGCCTGTAATAAAAAACTTCATCAAAACAGAAAAATGGAACATTTTATACAGACCAATCAACACTGCAACTTCTGGGGGAAAAAAAAAGGCTGTTTATTCAAATATTTCAACCAACTTCAACTGTCACTGCCTTATGACATCTTTCTCTCTTCTGCCTGTCTTGTTAGTAAGAAGTCCAGTGAAACACCTGTGGATGAACACGCAGCACACTGCTGCCACATTGATATTTTTCATAAAGTGTTAAAGGAGCATTGCTTTTGTACACCACTGTCATGGATGTCACTTGAAGCTTTCCCTGTCACAAATGTATCTCTTACAAATTAAACAGTCCATCAGCAACTATAAGTAGAATAATTATTCTCTACATAATTTATGGTTTCCAGTGGAAAAATAATGCAAAATAAACAGCATCTTTATAACTTTTAAAAGAATCACCTCTGTATATCTTAGCTTGAAATTATACTCTTTTTAAAACAAGAAAAAAATTAAAGGTAGAATTACTGTTCTTCTTAAAATGGCAAACAAACCAGCGATGCAGTACAAAGATTAGAAAATGCTAGGATCATCAAGAACGCCATGTAATTTAAAGGCAACTTCAAGATAGCCCTCAATCAAACCAAATATGCAGCCAGCAGGCCAGTTCTTTCAAGTATTCATCCACAGGTAGTAATTTAGAAAACAATCACAGTGGTGAATAAAAGCTGTTATGATCTATGAAGTACAGCAAGGTATCATTCAGGAGAGTTGTTTTCAATCATCCATCTCTGAAAGTACCTTCTGGAACAAACTTTAAAACATTGTTCCTTCCAAAGTCACATTTGAAGGAACAAGAAAACAATCATAACTAGATGCTTCCAGTACATTTAGTAGTAGTAACTTTAATGCTGCACTGCAAAGAGTGTAGCCTGCACAGAGGTATCATTAATAAACCAATCGCTATATGTAATATACATTTTTCTCATCAAATTCTAAAATTCAAGTTATTAGAGGTTCATGATAAATCTTGGGTGTTGGAGATCTATATCAATACTGTATAGAGTAGAGCTGATCTTCAAAGTGAGAAAGAAATTTAATTTGTATACTTTTGTTTGTAGGTTTGATAGCTAGAACAAAATAAAGCTTAAGATCATTTTATATTTTTTTCTCTTTCTTTTAGGAAAAAAAAAAAAAAAAAAGGCAATCAGAGAATAATGTAGGTGGGAAGGAACATCTGGAGGTCATCTGATCCAGCATCCGGAGGTCATCTGATCCAACATCCTTGCCCAATTCAGGACACCTCTGAAATCAGACCAGGTTGCTATGAGTCATGCCCACAACCACTCGGGGCAACCTGTTCTAGTGTTTGCCCAGAAATGTCAGTCTGCGCTGCCTTTTTTTTTTTTTCTTTTGATTCAGTAAATCATTCCTATTCCATTTGCACTTATTTTTAAAGCTCTTCTGGGATACAGATTATATATTGGCCTATCGGTTTCAACAAAATGAACAGTATAAATTCTATCTCCATGTTAAAACACTGTGGTTTCTATTTAAAAAAAAATAATTTTCATCAGTCGGCCTCTGTTACTATCACATCTTTATGGACAACCAGTCAGTATTCATTCAGAACATGTTCTGTATCTAATTTACCCTTAGTATCCACATCATCCAGATACTGTGCTTTAACAAGAAAAAGTCTTCAGTACCAAAGCTACTTAAAGGAAGATGATGCATGTTTTCAAAGGGGAAAAAAACCCCAAAAGTGGAAAATTCACTTTTCACTGATGCAGTAGTACTATAACCTTCTGTTTCAATGACCTTTAATGGGATACTTTTTTAATCTTTACACTTGTGGCTTTAAACCTTTCTACTTTGTTTCACAGCAAAGTTGCACAAACAGCTGTGCAGTACAACTGAAGTGTCAAACAGAAACAAAAGATGCAAAGGAAAGTATCTTCAGCCTTTACTAACACAAAATTTTCTTCACAAAATCAACACTTCATTGCTGATAGTCTCGTTTCTCTTTCACAAATCCATCTGAGCATCAGATCACCCAAACTGAGAAGTGCCAGACGAATACCGCCCCAATCATGTTATATCATGAACCATTTTATTGAGAGAAACTTAAAAGATGTTTTTACATGAATATCAAATATATCTCCATCAGACAGGCTGAACTTAAGTAATGCAACATTTTTTTTTTCAGTGAAACAGAACAGTAAATATGATTTTTTTTTTTTTGAATTCTAGGTTTGCTTCTTTTTATTAACACCAAAAAAACCCAGACTGTTAATTATCATTCAGATTCTCTTCCCATTCTCCTCTCTTCCAACTTAATATCTGATTTCCATCACCCAGTATATTCTTAGGGTATTTCTACAGCAGATCCAAAGGTCTCAACACTACAGATAAAAACCCTGTCCCTAAATTGCCTAGCTTGGACCTTGATGAGTTTGTCCACAGCAGCAGAAAGTTTATTTACCCTCCTTACTGATTAGCTCAAAACTCTACGTCTTCAATATAGACATCCCTGAAAAGAGAATATATCACCCAGTATAGGAATGGGCATTTTGAAAGATTTTGCCATCCCAATATTCCTTTTTACCACCACCATAACGCAATGTTGGACTGACTGGCAGCCAAAGGAGATATCCCAAGGAGAAGAAGAAAAGTAGTAGTACTCTTTGGCTACATCTCAACTGGGAAAGGTGGAGTTTGGGAATGTTTCCAATCTCCTGAGTTGCCAGATACTCTATAATGAGGTGAAACTTTGTTAAGAACCAGTCCCTTCTCTCAATGGTGACTTATGGATCAGCTGGGCCAAAAGAGACCTATGATCTGGTTTGGTCAGGACTCCTACAGTTCATGGGACTGTGGGACTAGGTTTCCTAACTTCTGTTTAGATGCAGTCATTCTTAATTCAGGATCAAACCTCATCTTGGCATTAGGAGCCATCATAAGAAGGTGAAAGTGCAGAAAAAAATGATTATAAAAACTCAATTTCCCTCTAATTCTCTTAGCAATAGCATAAAACCAGCTAGATCAACTTTTGCTAGACATCAGAGCATTCACATGACATGAAAGGTGAAGAAAAGAGCACAAGAAAGAAGTTCTGCACTGGAATACCTCCAACCAGAGCTTCTAATCTAGCACAAAGAATACATCTACAGAAAAAAATATGTATCGGATTTCACAAGCTCCTCTGCTTACGATATAGTTTGCTTTTAATAAAAGCATTTGCATAGGTGACTTCCTGCAGAGAGATTAATTCCATGTATTGGTTTAAAAGGCTGAGATGAAGTAATGTCTTCCTTTTAGCTTATTGTCCTTCAAATTTTTTGCAAGTATCCAATCATCTTATGTTTAAACTAAGTTCTTATATACTTTTTCATGTAATCATAATACCTTCATCAGGACATCACCATCATCAAGGCCACACGAAGCCTTTCGTGATATCTGAATGTTACTGTATTCATCCTCAGTGCAACATCGGCTTTAAACATCACTGCACATCTTAAACAGACGGGTATTATTCACAGTTAAGAAAAAGAGAGAATTCAGATAAAGTTCTAATACTGGCAATTTAAAAAATTTTTTTAAACAGAATAGCTATTCATGAGAGCTTATCCCCAACGATCTGTTAGAAACATACTACCTCAATAAGCAGTAACATTACTGCCACAAGAAAGATCCTCTGGTAAGTACTGTCACCCCTCAACACCAGACACATACAGTGAAAGTGCTTCACAAGAACTTCAGGCAGCTGGCTGAAGCTGTTTATCTAGTACACCTGCCATATCTAGAATAAAATTTAAAATTATTATGAGAACACTATTTTTGGCTTGGTTTTTTTTTTTTTTTTTTTTTTTTTCTTTTTGGGTTGTTTGT
>JAAGNO010017973.1:37892-49342 GCA_033439905.1 Ceryle rudis
ACCCCTGCCTTATCTAGAAAAAAATTTAAAATTATTTTGAGAACACTTTTTTTGGCTTGGTTTTTTTTTTTTTTTTTTTTTTTTGCTTGTGGGTTTGTTTGTTTGGTTTTAATACTTTTCCTATATTTGTAAAATATCAGGCAGATTAGGCACCACAACTTTGACCAAAAACCTCACAAGTTTCAGCAAGACCTAACAAAAAACCCCACATTAAATACCAAGTATAAGAGGCTCTAAGGTTTTCAATACAAATCCCTTAACTGCTTTACATTTGTCCTCAAAGCATATTTTCTTGCCCAAAACCTTGCCTGGTAAAAATGAAGTTTTGATCACTTTCACGTATTCTGAGCAAATGGGCCAGCCAGGTTCTGAATGCAAATCAGCAGCCTGCCACAGCACAGAAGTCCATAGTGCATTCTAGATCACCATAAGCCATGCTAGCAGGTGAGGCAGAACAACAACCAGCCAAACAAACAAGACCGTAAGCAAGAACCAAAAAGCCTAATCCATGTCATCCTAATAATTTGTTTTGCTACGAGCAATTCACCTTCTAGAACATAGTATAATTAATTTGGTTAGCCATTGTAACCCATTAACAACTCCTTAGCAAACCTCAAACTTTAGTTCACTGAAGTCTCTCTCTCAAAGAGTAGATATAATTTATAACTCCTATGTCTAGGAGTTATAAATAACAGAAGAAAACCGGAAAAGAACATGCAAGGTCCAGAAACCTCAACAAATCATCTGTTTACTGTGTAAGTTCCTGTGTATTAAGCCTTACTTACTGCAGTAGTAAACCACTGACCACACTAGCCTGACTAAAAGGCTTACGGTGTTCGTGTGTTCCGCTGCATCCGTAATTTCTCCAGTCATTTGTACACTATTTCAGGAATGTCCTGTAGAGATCTCGGATGATTAGTCACACCCATAGCATTCTCCTGTTCACTAGAATGATTGTAAATATGTTAACAGTTCATTTCAAACACTGCAATACAACATGAGAGAAGTCTTTGCTCCTTGACAGATTGATGTCTTGAATTGCATCCTCTTTACATACAATCATCTACCACTCAATGCTTCAGCAAAATATATTTTAAATAGATTTAATATATTCCATTTCAAATAATCTTTCTTCATGTTGTAACCCACTCAAGCACCAGCTCAGCCTGCCACTTCTGTGCAAAACAAAGCTGGCAACTGCAAAAGAATGCGGGAAATATGAAAAACTTTGGCAAAACTCCTACTGTCCAGGAACATTAAGATACGGAAGCACAGAAGAAAAGACTTTGATTTCTGGGGCTTCTCTACAGGTCTACAATTAAGTAAGTTAAAGGGAATGCTATTATTTACTTTAGAGGGGTAAAATTCAAGTCAGACCTTCAGAGACCTCATCATCTGAACAGTATTCTGTTTTCTCTGTTTCACTCCAACTCTACTGACATTCCAATTCCAGTTTTGGCAGTTTGTCACCATTCACTCCGGAATTTAGTACTGAATGGTTTTGTGCATTAAACTCGTACTGTGGCTTATTTTGCAAATCTCAGTGAGAGAAGTCCATAGCACTCCAAACAAGCATCGTTCACCACTGTACAGTTCCATCCAAACTAAAAAGAGGCTAAATGCAAATCTTTGCACTTTGTACTAAAAGTCTCAAGCCACAAAAACCCAGGATACCATTTAGGTCAGATCCTGCACACAAAAAATCTGTCCATTACTGGGAATGTGTTTACAATCAATGCAAAAATGCACTTACATATAACATTTGCAAGGTCATACTTTAAAATTTATCACAAATTACTGTACAAATTGGAATAAGGTGTTAAGACAGCACTCAGAATGAGATAAAAAGGATTTTTGGTTTTGGTAATATGTGAATACACTGACTACACATTTTATAGGTCTTGGGAATAGCAGGGGTGAGATTTGGACAGGACAATGGGCTTAGGTACACCTGGGAATATATCGCCAAGGGGTACACAAAAAGCGTAATTAAGTATCATAAAACCAGGACCTAACTTTTGTCAAAGTTTTAACAACAAATTAAGAACAGAAGTAATGTGTTAATACATTCCTACCCAGACATCACTTCCTAAAGAAAATAAGCTACTAGGCTTCTAAATGTCTGAAGGCTCATGAGATCCTCACAGGATGATTGTCGTATTGCTTTAAAAATAATAAAAAATTTAAATTACGTTATTTGGTGCTGTACCAAGACAGGATGTATAAAAAGATACCTCAAGCTGGGTATTCACAGTGTAACTCAAGACAGCCAAAATGTTTTAAAAATTAAACCAAACCTCAATTAGCAACACACATTTGACAAGAGAAGTACAAGTACACTTGAGTGGCGGATGATTTATGCAAAAGAAATGTCACTTAGCTCACAAGAAAATTCTGTATCATATGCATTTCAGATAAAAACACCAAAGATTAAATATAGGCCAAAGAAGCTTTATAAGCAACAGTAACCACAGACTTTCACAGAAGCAAAGTCCATCACATTCCGTTACACGTCCCACTTTCCCCATTGCCCTCTCTAAAGTAAGAATAATGTTTAAATGTTCCCTTCCTAGTTCAGCTCCCAGCTACTCCAGCCTTACTGCACTATAAACCTTTCTCCATGACAACTCGTCTCCACTGGATTTTTGTAAAACAGAAGCTAAAACCAGAAACCCCTGGTCAGTCTCTGCATCAGTCAGGCTACAGTGAGGACAGCAGCACACGCTTAAAGGTCGTATGCAGCCAAGACGGCTCATGAACATGAATGAAATCATGGGATGAGACTGTAATCATTGGCTAAATAACAGCATTTCAAAAATCCAATTCATAATTCAGAATCACATCTCCTTCTTTGATGCACAGTAACTGAAATTGAAAGCCTGCAGTTTTGCACAGGGTTACTTCTAAGAGGAGTTAAGAGTTTTCATAGAGACATTTTGTGAACAGTGGTGAAGAGGCAGAAAGTTATAAGACAACACAAACATTTTTAGCATAATCAAGAAATTAAGAATTAATTAAGAATGAAGGGACTAGGCTTTGAATAAGAGTACTCTTTCTCAGATCATCAGGTCATGAGGCAGGCATTTTTGGACTAGACTACAGTTTAACAATTGACGGTATTAAACAAAGGAAAAAAACCCACCCCATTGTTTCCTTGACAAGAACAAATAAATGTCTTTCCCTGACAATTTTCTACAACCCACCACAGGCAGTGAGCAAGGTTAAAATACCTACTTTTTCAGCTGAAGTGGGCCATACCTCCTCTTCTCGAGGTATTAGAGAACCACATAGCAAATCACCCTGTCCTCCAATGACCAGAAGCATCCCAGACAGTGACAGGCAGAATTGACCAGAATTGCTCCTCCACATCAGGATCCCAATAAAAACACTGCCATGCAGCTATATGACAGGAGACACCTGAGCTTTGGTCAAACCCTGTTACTTGTACAAGATGCCACTAAGACATACGCCTGCCACATAGCTGAAAGGCAGGCACCATTCATCATGCATTGGGCATATTTACTGCCATATGGCATGACGTGCTTGTACACAATCTACAGAATATCAGACGTTCATCTGCCACAGGATTAAAAAAATCCCTGCATCTCTGTCAGACATTCCCAGCTCTATGAGGGAGGTAAAGCTCTTAAGAATGAAGGGGCAGGCACTGAATCAGAGTAAGTATTCTCCACATGTCGTATCTTTAGGCCATAAGATACACTGATCTGGACAAGACCACAGTTAGCACTTAAAAGTACTTTAGGAAGAAACAATAGCTCTGTAAAGTACTGTTCCATCATTAACAACACGATAAAGTTGCTAATAAAAGAGTGTCCTAGCAGGATTTAGGTACAGATTCTTCTAGATCTTTTCCTCCATACCAAAAGTAAAAAAAATAATTTGTATTTCTAGACACTGAAAGCCTGGTTACCAGAACAAACAGCATATTATAGACGACATCCCAGTACAGTTGTTCTTTTTGTTTTTCAAACAAATATCAAAATTTGATTTAATGGATTGAAAAAAATAGCACAGACACACCAAAGCAGGTCCAACATACAGTATTGTTCAACACGCAGCAAGAATATGCAGAAATTTGTTTGCTCTCCCAAGACAATACCTCTTTACATATCCAATTACTTTGAATACAATATATATTCAGAGTTGATGAGATAAAGTTGCCTTTCTTTGAGTACAAACAGTATCCAAGTTCAAAGGATAGCGTCTGATCTTGTTCTATAAGATGCAAATGATTGTTTCACTTGACAGAATACATTTAGATCACAGACAGACTACATCTAGCCCAGAAGTCCTAACCAACCAAAAAATTCCAAAAGCAAATTAGCCTTAAAAAAAGTACACCTAAAAAAGGGAGACAGGGGGAAGCAATCTCTCCCCTAAGAAGCCTTTCATTAATTAGCCTTTTATAAAACAAAAGCCAGAAATTTACTTCATTGGGTAAGAACCTCACCATCACTAATGGTTTTGCACAGAAAAAAAAAAAATCACCGAGGAGACCGGTAAGATTCAGCAACACTCAAAATGTGCTATTTAAAGAGACCCAAATCCTATACACACAAAGCAAAACCCTACAAAATACTCCAGCAATATAACAGGGAAACCATAATTACTGTATCACTCCCCTTTTCAGCCAATAGCTATTCCTTCCAAATGAAGGACCAGTCCATTTGTCCATATGGATGGCTCCCCCAAATACATGAGGACCAACAGCTCCAGTTTGTTTCACAAAATAAAACATCCAGCATCTTGAATTACACCATCATTCTGGTGAGATACTTTGCAGCAGAGCCTAAACCACATTTTATGAATAATTAGGAAAAAAAAAAAAGGCACCAAAGTCAAAGAGTTTCTGATCTTATTTCATACACAGTGGAAGGAAATTAGCTATTAATAAAAAGCATGCTGTCAACAGCAGCACATTCCCAGAAAGCAGGATCTAATTCTACAACTGTTAAATGACAAAATTTATCTTCAACGAGAGCTTCACAGTAACAAATGTTTAAAAAGTCAATAAAAAGTTCTAAGTGTCATAAAGGTTTCTTAGTGACAGAAAAACTTGTTTAGTATCAAGATGTCTGTGACAGCTGTAGTGCTCATTCACAGAGCAAAGCAAAGGTGAACACAAAGACACTGAGAAGAAAATGTAGAAACCCAACAAAAGAAATGGACACCTAAGAATACAGTTTCATGGCAGCTAGGCTCGATCTGCACCTTGGTTTCTACAGCACCACTCTCCTCTTTTGCTCCCAGCTCTGGACTTGCCTCCTGCCTCACACCATCACTACTACCTATTCAGTGACACAACAAGCTGATTCGGCTGGAAAACAATCTTAAGAACAAAGGGTTTCATTTTAGTCAAATCATCTCCTAGGGCCAGTTTACTATTTGATGTCAGAAGATGGACAAGTAAACAGAACCATGACAGTCCAGAGTCAGTGGGCTGTGTTACCACTCTGTAACCTTTTTCCACTTCCCCTGCAGTTGTTAATAACATGTTCAAAGAATAGGATCTTTACCAAATGGTTTAATACAAGTTACTTAACTGGAGAAAGACAACTCCTAATGCAATCTGGACAAGTCTCTGGAGTTGCAAGTAATTTGTCTTATTGGATCTATACACTGACCCTTTCCCGTAAAAATGAAAACTTCATTCACAACGATTAATTCAAAGTAAAGTCAGTTCCCCTTTTCTGAAAATATAGATTGTTATGAAGTATTCCTTCATTTAACCATATTGTAGTAGGACAACATCTACCAAACAGCTCAGCTTCACTCATTTGAAGAAAAGTCTATTTTCCTTCATGTGTACAACTTTTCGTTAAGGCTTATGTTGTGCGTGACAGCTACAGTAATACTATCTTGTAAGTCAAAATAGGTTTCAAGCAAAATAGCTCCAGTAGGCAAGTACTACAGACACAGGTCTGGATAAACCACAGTCTAGACCACTTGCCCTACTTTACATACCAGGTCACAGTCCTTGGCTTTAACCAGTGGTACATACTTTTCACACATAAGCAAATACTCCCTATTTCCTGACTTGTTAACTTCACATGCTGTGAGATGAAAGACACAGTACAGCCGTATCACTCCCAGAGAAATAAAGAATAAAAGCATTATCTCAGAGCCATTACCATAGCCATTTTCACTAATGCTAAAATCAACACCACATAGCACCAAGCAAATGACAGTCTGGTTAAAACCCCCCCCCACACAATCACTATGTATTTTAACACTGTCTGATGCTATCACAGCTATATTAGCACTGTAATATTAGAATTCTGCTTTACACTGGATAAACAAATGAAGGTGTCAGAAGTTCAGACACAGCAAGTCTCTCATTGCAAGTTCAGTACTTGCATCACGGGTTTTGTTTTGAATAAATATATATCAGTTAAGTAAAAGCAGTTCCCAACCTGTCACTGAAACCAGAATGAAATACCAGACAGTTTCACAAAGAATATGCACATTATTGAGCAGACAAGGAGACAGAAACAAATTATGTGGAATTAGGATAAAAACCAACAAATTATACTACAGGGTGAAACAAGGCAGAAAAAGATACTGGGGTGGAGGGGAATAAAAATGTTGTCCTAGCCCACTACAGGATTACTGCAAGTTGTACATCTTGGAGTGTCATCAAATGATGCTCTACTGATTTTCCAAAATAGGCATGTAACTATTTCTTATTAAGGTTAGAACTTCATAAGGCATGTTGAGGTGATCACTTAACAACTCCACACCACCAAAACCATAAAACCCCACTCCTCAGCTAGTAGCAAACAAGGGAGATGCAAAGGAAAATAGGGAGTCAGAAAGGTAACCTTTCAGTGATGGTTTGCCATTAAATGCATTCTTAGCAAGCAGCAGCCTGAAGAAAGGATTTATCAGGTAGTTGCTCTAGTTATACCTTAAATGAGCAATGTTGAGATTGCATTGAAAACAGAATTACGATCCCCCCATTTCAAAATGTAATGACTAACACTTCAATGTAACATCAGTATTCTTCAAAGGATAGATGAATCGTACTCCTGTTTCTTGCCTAAATTTTGTTCCCCCTCACCCACTCGGAATACTTCCCTATTTTAGCTGAAGTCCTGCAATCACCAATTTCACACAGAACTGTACTTGCCTTGAACTCCGGACACTTCAGATAATAAAAGTTATTGTACTCAGCTGTCACAACACATCTTACTTCCATGCAAAAAAGATTTAATCCAAATATATTTTCCAGTCTCTGATGATGCCTCCCATCGTGTTACTCCCTTTTCAGCTTGCCTTTTATTTTCTACCTTTAACTTTTAACAGCACAGTATCCTATATGCCTCCTATTTCTCCAAGCCTCCACTGTAAATAGAAGCCTTCTACCATGCACCCCTGAGCTATGGGTAGTGCCCACAAAAGAGACAGGATGAAAGTACTCCCAGCTAAAGTGACTTCAACCTCCTCACAGCCTTTGCTGTTCACAGGACAAGAGAAAGCAAGTTCCAGTAAAAAAGTAAGGAACAAAGCACTCTTCTTTTCTAAGGGAAAAGGCTGTGCAACATTTAGCTGCTGAAACCTAATAAATGTTCTAATTTGGACAAATCTTGCACGCTACAGAATTCCATAATAAACATTGTAGTGTTTTCACCTCACCAAAAGATGAAAGCAGCAATGGAAAAACTCATTCATTCCCTCTCCACATCACCACAAAGAAAACTTGCACCACCTGTTAACTCAAAGTTCTCTTTTTTTCTGCATATCCAATGTTTCTCAAGTACTTTCTTGGTTATATAGTTAGCAAGTGCTCTAGAAACATTCTAGCAGAAGTATACTACAAACATACAATAAAATATTTCTGCATTTGAAGTAGTATAAATAGATTTTTCTCCTCACTGGAAATAAAGAAAATATAAAAGGGGAAATAAAGAAAATATAGCTTTGTTTTCATAGCAGCTCACTCCTTACTGCTCTGACAAGGGTGTAGAAAAATATTTAAATAAAGATCACTTGCAGCTTCAGAATTTGTGATGTGGAACTCATTTTAAGCAATCTATTAAAAAAAAAAAAAAAAAAAGAGAGATAAATCTGGTTTTAGTCAGTGGTGATCAACAGTGGAGCATGGACAATTTACTACATAGAAACCAAGATACGAGAAATCTGCATTCCTGGTGAGAAAACCAAACACCATCCCACTGCTGAAGATTTGAGGGTACTGAGATTCCCGTTTCCTATTCTGCTCCTCCTTGGTGCCCTACACATATATAACAAACATGAGGCCTACTTAAAATGTGTTAAAAAAATTAAAAATTGTGCTTTTCAAAAGTATGTCTCCACCCCAAGCCTCTCTTAATTGTCTATCAGAGAAAAAAACCCAACCCATACCAACACCTTAGTGTAACTCTGTATCCCAGGAACTTGAAAGAGTTTCAAAGGAACTTCAAAGCAAAGTATGAATTCCTCTAACCCTTTCTCACCTTTTCATCTGGCTCATTCTCTTCAGTCCATAGTTTTTTATAACTTTGTCAAGTAGTAGCAGGATGCAATTGATATTTTGGGCTATTGCCCTTCTTACAACACACCAGTTTCAGATAACTGTCAAGATCAGCGAGTTGTCAGTTTGCTGTAGCTTGGAGGAGTCATAAAGAAATAACATATATACATATTTAGTGAGTGAAAATGTTACTACAACCTCCATACTCTTGCATTTATGTCTTTCTATCATATTTTATATCTTGAAGTGCCCTGTCTTTTGGGCCACCGGTCTTCATAAACAAAACAAATCAACGCAGTTCCCTAAGTATTTGGAGAGAACAATCACTGTTGAATAGCACAAAACATTGAAACCCCCCAGAGAAGACAACAGTTCAAATCACTTCCACAACATTCCTAAAACATAACATGCCAAGCCACTCTTGTCATTACAAGTGTGATATTCTCTAATATCAATTGGATTACTCAGATTAATGAAGTAGGCAGAACTTAAAACTGAGCCCCAACCCTGAGGCTGATGTGAGGGGATGTTTTTCCACAGCTGTACACAAGGCTACCATTATATTAGCAGACCTGCACCATATAAGCAGTAACAAATACACATACTATCAGAACAGTCTAGAAAAGTGCATGAGAAAAACCATCATTATATTAAAACCCCCAAACCAACAAACAAACAAGACGACAACACACAGAGAATTTTCCAAGAAGCTTTGAAACACATCATTTTCAACTGTCAGCATATTTCTAGACATGCGTATTTTAAACCAGTAACAAAGAGCTTCCTAATTGTGCCCAAATACACCTGGTAACCCACAAATGGCTGGTATCTCAGTATTTATATCTTCTAAATCAAAGAGGATAAAAATTATTTTAAAGCATCATGTGTGCTTTTTCTATGTAATCATTCGGGGAATAATACAGTGTAAAAACAGCAGGAGGAATCCTGTCCATAAAAACTGATGTATTCTACACTTGCTTTACCAATGAAAGATTTTAGGACCCCATGTATTATAACATTCCACAAGTACATTATGAAAACTTTATGATCTCCATCAGATAAAATAGTTGGTAAAAAAAAAAAAAAAAAAAAGAAAAAGTCCTGAAGTATCATCAAACAAGGGAATGTGTTTTCAGTCCTTCTGCAGAATCCATTATCTTCATTTTGACAGTTTAAGGTAAGTTTTAGAAACAGCACAAATCCAGACTTTATTGTATTGACAAACTCGGAAGATTACTGTTCATTTTTTCTGACAGTAAGCCCTCATTATGTCCTGTATGGTGTCCAAACACATATTCTTTAAATACTTGGAAGATAAAATGGAATCTAGAGCAAAGTCATCACAGAACTTTCATGCATTTCTTACTCACTTTTCCAAACCAGGTCACTAATACAGATTGTAAATATGGATATTGTAACTACACATACAGGAAGCTCCACATTAAATGGACTTGTCAGTCTCTCCTGTGCAGGCAATTCAGCTTCACAGTTGAGCCATGTACATTAAAGCATGGATTCTCTCAAGCACCTAGGACAAAATCCCTCTATTTGTTTTACATGACTGACATAGGTTAACAATTATTTCAAACACTGCTCTTTCCAAAAGAGGGTTTTAACTTCCTTAGTTCTCGTAACAGATTATTAAGTCTCAGGGCCTGATTTCTCTTTGACCTGTAATCAAGATATTGATGAAACAATATTTATTCTATCCCTATAGGATGGCAAACACCCAAGTGTTACTCAGCTGTCTAGTCTGTTAATAACAGGGGACTCAAATATACTAGCAAATACAAACACTCTTGAACTTCTCAGGACTACAGTATGTGTAAAAAAACCCCTAATAATTAATTAACTAACATATTCATGAGGCAGTATTATAACAAGTACACTCCTATGTCACATTTTGCTTTACCTCAATCACACCATCTTCCATTTTGCTTTGCAAACACAAATTAAAAGTCTGAAACTAAGCAAAACTTCAAATTCACTATTTCTAGCGACAGTAAACCCAGAAATTTTTATTGCCTGTGGTAAAAACAAACAAACAAACAACCAACCCCACCTCAATCACCTAGTCAGGCCAGGTATAATAAGTAACACTCTTCTGTATACCTTACCATCTCACTAATATTTGCAAGGTATTTCACATGTTCTGAAGTACAAAGGAATTGAAGTATTGTTTGCCACTACTGGAATTTGCTGTTATAGCAAGTAGGACAGAGAAGCAGGCCTAACACAGCATATGATGCTTGTCAAAGCTTTCCCTATGCAACATATTGCCAGCAAGCTTCATCACAACTACCTTTTCTAATTCCACCAGAGAAATACAAACCAAGGCCTTCATTCATAATTCAGTGCAGTTTGTTCCATAAATTTATAACGTCTTTGAGAAGTTTTTCATAATCAGACTGCACTGTTTTCAACAGTAACATTGTATTTGGTAATACACACAAAGTTTTATTTTTCAATTACTTTTCAGGACAACTTTGGACAAAATACATGTATTACGATAGGTATCTTGTGCGTCTATCAGCCAGCTATTAAAACAAGCCATTGAAGCCTATCCAACGAGCCGGAATCCCTCCCCGGCTGAAAAGACCTGCCCCGGTGATTCCTGGGCGAGAAGCCTTTGAGCTGGTTACCTCGCTCAATGAAGCGCTTCCAAAGGAGGTTTGCCGATTTACAGCGCTTAGACCTGGAAAGGGCAGCAATCACCCCCGGCTGGCGGGGGGCTGAGACTATTTGGGCTTTCTGAGGCCTAGCCAGCACACGAGGCCTCCCGCAGCCCCAGCTCCTTCTCCGCCAGCAGCTGAAACCTCTCCGGACGGCCGGGCCGGGCCGACCCCCCCCGCTCCCCCCCCTCGCCCCACTCCCCCCCCACCCCCCCCCGCCCCGCTCCCTGCCCCCGCCCCCCCCCCCCCCCCCCCCCCTCCCCCCCCCCCCCCCCCCCCTCGCC
>JAAGNO010017976.1:0-34330 GCA_033439905.1 Ceryle rudis
GAGAAATGGTTTAAATCCAAGGAAGAATCAAGTTGGAGATGGGTTTAAAAACCTTTTTTTTTTTTTTTTTAATATATTTAAAAAAAAAAGAGAAGTTGAGGATTTTTATTTGTTACACACCATATTATGAACTCCATTCAAAGCAACCCTGCACTCTTAGAAGTGGTGAAATAAACCTTCCTGGTTTAATCTGCCTGCTCTGGAAAGGAAATAATCAGATCCTGCCTTTTGCATAGACAGAGTTTTAATTACCTCTGGAACCCGCCTGGTCCCATACGAGCAGCTTTTCAAAAGCAATCTATTAACAAACAATAACCCCTCTGCTTGCAGCCTGGTACAAAGCAGATGCTATCGCTGCCTCTGTGCATGCCTGTTCCCTCCCCTACCCCCCCATCCATCCATCTGCAACACGGATCAACTAATAAACCACTGCTCACGAGCAGGGAGCATGGGGAGAGAGCTGCTGGAGCCACCCAGGTGGCCGAGGCCAGTGGTGGGAGCAGGACACGGAGCATCAGAAGAAATGCAGAGCAGGGCTGGGAGCACAGCTCTGAGGTTTCAATCTCACATAGAGTTTTTTTCAGAAGCAGCAGCAGAACTGGCAGGGGAGAAGGTGCCATTGGCAGCTCTGGGACCACCAGCCTTGTTAGGTAGTTGACTCCCCAACTGGGGTAACAAAGCTGTGAGCTGCTGTCCTCTGCTGCTGAGGATGAGATTTGTGTCAGGTGTCCAATACTCTCTGCCCTTCCATAGAGAAGGACCAGGAGGATTTTTCTCTTTCATCTGTTGCAGCAAAGAAAAGGGCCTTGGTGTTTGGGACTTGGCAGGTAATGCGAGATAATGAGTGGCCAAACCTGCACATAAGGACTGAGTCAGCCCCAGGAGTGTGCCAGTAAAAGGGACAAAATTCAGCCTCCAAGGCTTAGTCCTCAACCTTGTCAAAGGAAAAAGGATATTGCTAAGACCTAAGAGGTTAGATATGGAAGAAAACAAAATTACGAACCAAAAGCAAGAAGACCTTGGATTTTAACTCCACCAGCCCTGGAAGCTGGTCTCCAGCCAGCACTCACCTTCTGCAGCAAGCCTTCCCCCACCCCTCCTGGGCTGGGTCTGCAGATGCTTTGCTGACATTGCAGGGTCAGCACTTGTCCCTGCGAGGTGTGGGACTCCAGAATCACTTCAGCTCACACCTGGTCCCATAGCTCCCTGTGCTGTACAAACATCTCACAAGAGAAAGCCATTGAACAGCTGCTGACATTTTGAAACCCAGTCCCTTACTGTTTCCCACCTGCTTCTCCTGGGGACAATCGAACGTCCTACACCATGTACAGGGCTGAGCATCTCCAGTCACTGTGGCTATTGCATTTGCATGCAGAAAGCCCTTACCCATACTGAGGAAGGGCACATGCTCCCCAGCACATTAAGGCAGGTGCCCCATGGGGTACTGCAACAGCATCAAGCACTGCAACACAAACCATATTTTTTGCTGGGCATTCCTATTCAGAGCCAGATTTCTTGGTTTTGCTCTAATAAACTCCCCAAAAAAGACCAGGTCCCTGCCTGGTTTCTTGCCAGCTCACATGGGGAATGGAGATCCCCTCTACCTCCAGAGTAAGGGGCAGCAGGGACCCATACTAGTGGGGCAGGGCTTTGCCTTGGGATGGCAGATGGTGGTGCAGCATAGAATCATAGAATGCCTTGGGTTGGAAGGGACCTCTAAGGGTCATCTATTCCAACCCCCCTGCACTGATCAGGGACATCCTCAACTAGAGCAGTGTAGTTGAACTGGCATGTGTTGACCTGTTATTGCACACCTTGCACACACACTCTTGCACACCACTAGCTGTTGTTGCACTGCACTGGAGAGCACAGGACTCGCTCCCAAGTCTGGCATGTGCAGGTGAACAGGGGAATGAGGCAGTCAGCCAGTCTTATCCAGCTCCTTGTTGTCTGGTGAGCAATATCAGGAACCAAACAATAACAGGTCACCCCAAGGGTGGGATGAGGGAGCTGAAGATTGATGAAGTAACAACCACGAGAGGTGCCCCAAGAGCCCCACGCATGTGCAGCAAGGGAGATGACCGCTGTTAGCCTCTGTGGGTGGAAAAAATACTGTTTAGCCTCTGCACATGCTCGCCACACATGCACCGACATTAGAGCGGTCTCCGTGCCCCCACCAGGAGAGCTATAAGGAGCTCACTGTGGCAGGGAGAGGGTAATTCATTTTCAGAAGGTTGACCTGATTCACATCTTGGTCAAGGGGACACCTCGCTGAAGGCATTAGGACTTACTGACTCCTCTCCCCCAGCACCATGCTATGTGCCCTCCTCCTGCTTGGTCATCTGTCCATCACCTTGGGGTTGGTGTGGATGTGGGGATGGTAGGTAACTAGTTGGGTTTGCTTGAATAAAATTGCTTTTGTTTAGTAGCTGCATGTGCAAGCACTGTTCTTTGAAAAACTGGAATCCTTCATGAAGCAGAGATAAGCAGGTTGCTCAGAGCCTCATCAAGCCTGACCTTGAACATCTCCGGGGTGGAGCATCAACCACCTGCCTGGGCAACCTGTTCCAAGGTTCCACTACCCTCGTATCCTCTCTGTAATATCACCTTCCACTGAGATCTTGCTCTGGGTAGGATTCAGGAACACCCTCCCCCCCACCATAAATAAATGAAAAAGCATTTCAATCATCAGTCATTCATACTGAACACACACCTGGCTTAGACCTATTGCTGTCACATTCATCATTTACATTTGAAAGGCTAAAGGACCTGAAATGAAGTTTCCTTTATTGCACCATTAACCTTCTTATATATCTACTATTTTCAAGCAAGCTACAGTGAACCTTTCTCAGGCCACACTTCCTAAGCATCAAACATGCAGATTTCTCACAGCAAACAAGCTCAAACGCAGCCAAGAATATTTATTCTCCAAAGTCAAATTGGGTAACACTGCACAACTGAGCTGTCCCCATTTCCCATCTTTCTTACCAGGAAATAAAGCACAGAAGTGGCCTTAAGACCTCCCTGCAGAGCTCAGACACTCATCTTCTCCACCACCAGCTGCCACTGCCTCTGTCCAACATCATTATGGAGACCAGCAAGCCTTTATTCAGTCTTGTTAAGGAAGACTAACAAGGCACAGATGGAGGGGGTTTGTTAATGGTGCAGGGCTGGCTGCTCTCTGTCCTTTTGGCCTTAGAAAGGACAAGCTGTGGAGCTCCACCAGGCCCCCAACAGACACAGCTCTGCAGCAGGAACAATAAAAGGGGCTGGGATAAGCCAGGACATTTTGACTGCCTGACTGCCTGCTCTGGATGTGGAAATGCTACAAATCTGGGGCAAAGTCTGGGGGGAGTGGGGTGGTAATCCCGAGGGAGTGCTCTTAAAAGAAGCACAAGAAATTGAGGTCTACGGTTGCTCCATTTCCCCAGAAAAAACAAGACCTATGAGGTTCTTTTTTCTTCTTTTTAATGAAAAAAAAAATATTTTCCCCCTGACAGGAACTTTTAGCACCTCTCACCACCAGGATCCAACACTTCTTTGAAAAAAATGAAGAAACAGCCAATAAAGACCTGCCTTTCAGCACCTTTACTGATGGCCCGTCTGGGTCTGATTAGTAATTAAATGCAGGAGGTCAGTGACCCTGCTCGATTGAAAAATGTTTGTTCAGTACAGGAGAATTGACAGGCCACAACAGAAAACAAAATAGGAAACAAAAGGGAAAGAATAGTTTGATCCAGCTCCCGACAGCAAATAAATCACCCTGAACAGGCGCTGAGCCACCGTCACGCCGGCTGCTCCCCCCATGCCAATGCAGCTCTCGGCTCGCAATCGCTGCAGAGATGTCGATGGTCCTAAGCAGTAGAGGCTTGTTAGGATCCTGGTGACAAGCAGCACACAAGCAGGGATGTGCTGGCTGTCACTCATACAGGAGAGCAGTCCTTTTTCTGGGGTGTTTGCCCACGCTGATGATGCTCAGGCTGGGATTTCTGAGTTCCTCCTTTTCATAAGTCCCCCTGCATAAAAGCACTCTGTGGACACATGAAAAAAGTCAGTAAAATTTGGGGGTGCCTGAAGCAGCATCATCTTCCCAGTAGCTTTGCTCCTGCATCCTTTGCTCCCTGGAGCAGCAGCATCTTCCCAGTAGGTTTTCTCCTGCATCCTTGGCTCACTGGAACAGCATCATCTTCCCAGTAGCTTTGCTTCTGCATCCTTTGCTCCCTGGAGCAGCAGCATCTTCCCAGTAGGTTTTCTCCTGCATCCTTGGCTCACTGGAACAGCATCATCTTCCCAGTAGCTTTGCTTCTGCATCCTTTGCTCCCAGAACCAAACTTGTAGCTGGTGTTAACTGGAGTCAATGAAAGCCCTTGCTGCATTTCCACCAGCTCAGGAAAAGCTGCCTGCACCTCTCCAGCAGTTTTGTGGCCCTGGAGGACCAGAGCCAGGACTGAGAAGAGGGACAGGAGAGTGGTGGCCTGGCTAGGTGTTAATGAGAAAGTGATTTGTCTCTCCACGATGTCCTTGTTCTTCCCTGGAAAGTCAGAGAGCAGAATTTCTGAATATTTAATACAGCTTCTTAATTAAGAAAAGGGTAAAAAACCTGAGAGACATCATCCCCTACTGTAAGTTTGAGGCCAAAGCTTTAAATACAGGATAATCACTCATCTCAAGGAAGCTGATTAAAAGGGGTGGCCTCACAGATCTGTTTGGACCAGAAGAATGACCCCTTCTGCACTCACTAGTGATGCTGCACTCAACATTTTCCCCATAGACTGAAAGTTTTCAGCATTTTAGAAGTGGTTTTACCTTATCCTACCCTACAGTAGGTGAAAATCTGAAGTAAAGCTCAGAAAATGAAGACTCTAACAAAGTAATTAAAAAAAAAAAAAAAGAAAGCTGGTTTCACAGAAACACTTTCAGTTTGGTAATTTCCACAGGTTTCATTTCCATTTCAATCTTTCTTTTCGTCTGTAGGTGAACTTATATTTCAAAGCAAAAAGCAAATTTGAAGCTAAATATAATAGTTTCATTTCTAGGAGTCACGGTGACCTACTGATCATTTTAAAAACTTCTCTCCATTCTTCCCCAAACGTAAAATCTACTGAAATTGGTCCTTCCCTCTGAAATATTCTGGCTTTGATGAATCAACATGTTATGATGAAATCTTTTTTGGCAAATGACTCCTAGGCACACTCATTTCTCCCATTAATAGCCCATACTGCAGCAGGGGACAATATGGCCTGTGGGGACCAGCTCCTATTTAAAGGATGTAGCTGCTTTTCCGACTTCTACCTATTTTCCATGACGTCTCATACTCTTCAGGTACAGGACCCTGGTGGAACTGACTGAGGCACTGAAATAGGAGTTATTGGCCGCATCTGGGTCCCTGGCCGCGTGCACGCTCCTACCTGCATCAAAGCAAAACGCGCTGATCGAAACCAGCCGTAGCTCTTTAATTAGCATCCTCTCTGGCAGCACCATCCCTGCAGAAACACACGCGATTCGTTAACTGCAGTTCAGCTGGCAGGTGGTGGCTTCCTACGCAACGCTACAGTCAGGATTGGTGACTGCATTAACTTGATTTTTCTCTCTCCCCCTTTTTTTTCCACGTTATGTTGTAAAATTCTTTGGGCCAAGAATTTTATACAGGCAGAAAGTTGGGCTGTGAGGGCCACCAGGTCCAACTGAAATATCACAGGTATCACAGGGTGTCAGGGGTTGGAAGGGACCTTGGAGATCTTCGAGTCCAACCCCCCTGCCAGAGCAGGATCATACAATAGAATAATAAACAGAATCATAGAATCAGTTTAGTTGGAAGACATCCAACCATTCCCCCAGCACTGCCAGGGCACCACTGACCTGGTAAACCCCTCCAGGGATCAGGGGGACTCCACCCCTGCCCTGGGCAGCCTGGGACAGCCCTGCACAACCCTCAAGAGGAAGAAATTGTTCCTCAGCTCCAACCTAAACCTCCCCTGGGGTAACTTGTGGCCATTTTCTCATGTCCTGTTACTTGTCCCTTGGGAGCAGAGCCCGACCCTCCCTGGCTCCAACCTCCTGTCAGGAGCTGTCGAGAGCCAGAAGGTCTCCCCTGAGCCTCCTTCCCTCCAGGCTCCACAAGCCCAGGTCCCTCAGCTGCTCCTCACCACCCTTGTGCTCCAGCCCCTTCCCCAGATCCATTGCCCTTCTCTGGCCACGCTCCAGCCCCTCAATGTCCTGCTGGGAGTGAGGGGCCCAAAACCGAACCCAGGACTGAGGGATGGCCTCACCAGTGTTGAGTAAAGAGATAGAATAATACAGTAGAATAGTACAAGTGATGCCTCAAATAAATAAATTTTGTGTACGTGCCCCACCTGAACAATCTGCTGTGTCAACAGTGATAAGAAGAATCTGGAAAATCAAGGTTTTGATCAATTTTCATGAGGAGCAGTTGGAAGCAAACGTGTTGTACCATTAAGGGAAACATTAGAAGCTCAACGATTTGTGTGGTTGTTTTCTCCTAGCAGCAGGGACACCCAGGGGGATTCCAAATGTCCTTGAACTTCAGGAATAAAAGGAGGAAGAAGAAGGGGGGGGGGGGATAACAACACCATCAGTAGCTGCAAGAACATCATCAGGTGATTAAAAAAACTGGAGGGAGCCTCAATATGCCTTTTTCTTTATAAGCAGCGATGCCCAGTCGACCTTGCCCGATTCAAACAAGGCAGGAAAGCAGAGATTGAAAGATATGCAGTCTTGCGCGCCAGCCCTCCCCTCTTGGAATTTAAATTATGGCATTAGTATTCAGGATCTTTGCATGTGTTTAAATGTGGATTAAAAATGCATTAATTGGTCTCGTTTTAACAAGCTCTTCTCTTTGTATATCAAATATTTGAAAGATTCGGTATTATCACCTCTTGTCTGCGCTGGAATTGAAGAGGAGAAAAGAAATGTAATTGAGGACTTAAGGAGTGTCTCCTCCTGTTTGCTCAGCACAGGGCTATCTGATTGAAAGCTCAGGGGAAAATGACTTTGATAAGTATATGAACAACATCTAAAGGCAACACAACTTGGCAAATGAGTACCGACACCCAATCAGAAGCATTTTTGGACAGGAAAGTGGCTTTTCAGTAAGTGCTGCTTCAAAAGAACTGCTGGAGCAGTTTGTGCCACATAACCTGTCCCTAGCAAGTGTCAGCACGAAGGAAAGATGCTCTGTCTCTTCAGATGGTAGCTTGCTTCATCTGTTTCCTTGGCTGCAGTTCCCAGTCTGACTTAGGGCAGGTCACTCCGACCAGGAAAGGACCTCTTCTTGGACTGAGCCGTCCAGCTCTTGGTGCTTTCTCCGTGCTCGTACCTGGAAGATGCTCAGACAAGTGCAAGTTTTTGCACTCACTGGTGTTTTAATTATTTGTGCAAGTCTGAGTTAAAAGCCTGAAATAAGGAACAGTCTGAACCTCTAAACCTGAGCTTCATCCTATGATAACTTGAGCACCTCTCAGCATCACCATAAATACTGTGCTGCAGCTTGCTCATTAAAAAATTCCTAAGCGTCCAGCTATATGCTGCTAGGATCTGCCCAAAGCAGAGGTCCAGCAATCAGCATAAAAACTTGCTGAACTGGAATTTGCATGTTTATAGCTTTCACTTGGCCATATGAACACATTTCTCAGCTGATTCCTGCTTCCAAGTAGGTAGGAAAAAAACCCCAACCCCTCAAACCTTCACAATATGCAAGCTAAAAAAAAATAATTTCCATCACTTTTGGACATCTCTGGCAAGCACTGTGGGAGCAGGTGCTTGTGTACATGTATGTATATCTATATATATACGGTTGTGTGCCGTGCCAGGTGTGCTGGTGTACATGTATGTATATCTACATATATATGGTTGTGTGCCATGCCAGGTCTCTGCTGGCTCCAACAGGTATTTAGAGCTGTCAGAGCCCTGCAGAAAGGCAGTCCCACCTGGCTGGGGCTCATACAGGTTCTGAGGCTGATGGCCCCTGCTATCACTTACAGCATCCGAATGCCCAATTCTTATTAAAATTAATGTGGACTCTGCTATCTGGCTTTCCTCTGCAGCTCTGAGAAATCTCAGCCTGGGATTGGATTTGAGTCACCGATGTTTGGTACCTTTGCAGAGGTTGATTTTCAGCTGCAGGCTGGAATATTTCCAGGCAAACTTTATGTAAAATTCACTCCAAAGCCCACATGGGAATCCAGGCTCATAGAAAATGCTATGAACTTTTTGCTAGCTCCTGAGCTGGAGGCATTTTTTTCTTTCAAAAATAAGAAACAGCTGGGGCTTGCATTTTCTCCCTGTATTATCTATTTACATACCCTATTTTGCCCTAACATCCAAGCCTCACAGAAAGTCCTGGTGAGACCAGAGGGGTCTATGATACCCATCTTGCACATGGGAACTGCAGCACAAACTCATTTCTTTCAGCTTCTATTAGAGCAGCGATTTCAGGCCTGGCTTCCCCAGTCAAAGGCTGTCTTCTGCTACCAGGAATCTGCCTTTCACAGGACAGCATGAAACAGAGCTTATTTACAGATGGGCTCACCCCTTCTGCAGCCTGGAGATCCCTGATGACATCACCCATCTCCCGGAAATAGTTGATTGTTTCCCAGAATGGCTAAAAAAAACCCAAAACCAAAATACTGATGTGGGAAAGTCAGGGAAGGCAAGTGAAGAATTCTTTTTTTTTATTTATTTGGGTTCTTTTTTCTTTTTTTTTCTTTTTTTTTTTTTTTTTTATGTGACAGATTAACAGTGGAAGTATGAAGCGTTTTACAGTCTGGGTGTTAATCCTTGGAGAAGACACCCTCTGCAGCTCAGAAAACAAAGAGATATCTCGTCAGGGATATAAACACGTCAGGTCTCCCCAAGCAATACGCACTTGGAGAGCTGCTTTCCGGCGCAGGAGACGAAATCGTAACAGCTTGCACTTATTTACTTAAAAACCATCAATAGTAAGAGGAGTATAGCTGAACTCTGGGCTCTTCTCACATGCACTTAAAAAGGAAATGAATCTGAAGAAGCAGCAGAAACATCTATGTGTGTATAAGCAGCTTGAGTAAGCTATGGTACAAAACAAACTGAATTATCTACGTGTCTTTAAACTACCTCAAAGAGTATTTGCCATGACCCGCAAGTTGTATCCTGAGAGCTCAAACCAATCACAAAAATGGGTCTGTTTTATTTAGCACCACTGTACTACAGATAGGGAAAGTGAGACAGAAATAAGGGCTGATGCTAAAGGCCACGGAGGAGCAGGACCCTGCTCTGGACTCAGCGGTGTGGTGCTTTCCATGCTTTCAGTTGGTGCTAAACTAAGCTGGTAGATGCACCAAAGCCCTGCTCAATTTTTCTGCCCTGCTCACTTTTCCTCTCTGCTACATTCCCTTTGGGCATCACCCTGAAAAGATAGCTGCAGGCACCTTCCCCTTGTGGCCAAGCACAAGTCTGCTTCCAGTGGTGACCAGCCAGTTGGGGACTGCCATGGTGGCACAGGCAGTGGGTGGCTTCACCTCTGCCCTCTGGGCACCAGGATCCTTGACCTCTGACTTTGGCAAGACCTGTGTCAAACATCCAGTTTGCTTTGAGTTGTACCATTGCCCACATGCTGGGAGATCTCCCTGCGGACTTTTATTTTCCAGAGAGCCTGTCGTTGTAGCGAATTCAAATCAGTCATCAACTTCCCACTGAGTTCAAAACACCTCTTTCACCGTTTTAAATGATTTTTAAATGGATGCAATGCACTCGATCTTCCAACTGAAATAACTTCTGTATTATCCTCCAAGCCTGAATTCCTTTCCCCTCTTGCTCTCTGCTCACTTCAGATAATTCAATGGGAATTTATTTGAAAAGAGGTGGTGGGTCACAAATGAAGTAAAACGCTGACAGCAGGAGTTCTACCCAATCGCTGCTTCTGTGAAAGGCAGGGAGCCAGACTTAGGGAGCTGGGGGATAGTTATCATTAGGCTGGTTGAAAATATTTCATCTCACCAAAGGGTTATTTGCTTTTTTTTTTTTTCTCTTCTTCTTCTCTTCCCATAAGAATCGATTTTCTTTTGATTAAGTGATTATTTTTACAAAATGTGTTCTTTCCCTTCTCTTGCTGGAAAAAGGCAAATGCCTGAGAAACACAACTCTAACTAGTCCTAGCCATGGGCCTGCCTGGAGGCACTGCCAGGGAAGGTGCCTTCTGGGAAGTGTAGTTCCATTTAGGAAATCAAAGGTGCTGCAGGGAAGGGTGGAGGCACCCGAAGCCAAGCTGAGCTTCCCTGGCAGCATTTCTAAATCAAACAGCTCTGGCTTGTGGCTGAAAAGAAAGGCAACTTCTGAATCCCAACCAAGCAAAGCTCCCATCTTTGAGGAAAGGTCTTTGAAGAAGCTTTGAAGCCAGTCCTGGTGAAGCTTCCTCCCGAACCTCACTCCTCACTCCAGACAATGCAATGCCTCAATGAGCTACTTATTCCTCCCATGTCATCAAGATGACCAGGCACCAGAGGACCTCACCAGAGCATTTGGCAGATGCAAAGTATTACTCTAGAGTGACCTTAGGGGGAGATGCTGCAAGTGAAGTGTGGATCTAGCAGCACTTTGGGGATTAGGAGACAGACAAACTGCTGGGCTCCCAATTTTTGGAATTAGACTGCTTTCTTTTGAAAAAACAAAAAAAAAGAAGAGGGAGAGCTTAGAAGAAAGATGGGGACAGACTTTTGAGCCGGGGCTGTTGCAACATGACAAGAGGTGACGATTTCAAACTGAAAGAGGGAGATTTAGACTGGAGAGAAGGGAGAGATTTTTGACCCTGAGGGTGGCGAGAGCCTGGTCACTCAGAGAGGTAGTCGCTGCCCCATCCCTGGCACCATTGCAGGTGAGGTTGGCCGGGGCTCTGAGCAACCTGCTCAGATGTCCCTGCTCCCTGCAGGCGGTTAGATGAGATGACCTTGAAAGGCCCCTTTCCATCCAAACCATGCAATGATTCTATGATTCTTTATTTGGGAGCATCTTCTTCATTTCAAAGACTGCGAGAACAGATAATGCCCATCACAAGCTGCAGTAGTAAAAGCTATTGCTGCCGTTATTACTGATGGGAGCACAGCCCTTCTCTGAGTGAATCCCAAGCTGTCAGGGTTTTACATGCTCTACCGTGGGGTTACCTAAACCCTTAAGAAACTTGGCATGAACTGCATTGCAATTGAACCACGGCAGTTCAAACGAAAAGCAGCAAGTGTTGGCTACCTGCCATCTGCATTAGCTGTGCTGACTTTTGCCCTCCATTGCAAACACTTTCTTTCCTCCAATGCTTGAGGTTCCTTCCAGCCCCATGCTTGCTTGTTCAGTTGCGGTTGCTCTATTAATGACTTGTCATCGTCAGAAGCTCCAAAGAGATCTCTATTTTAATTAACCCAGAAAAACACCACCACTCCCATGCTACTGCCACAGTTCAGGGCACCTAAATCTGACCCCTGTAGCTTTTTTAATAGCATTAATGAAACCGAGCTTCTTGGCTTCCAGTCCCACCACGCAGCTCATGACATCTCTCTGGAGTTTGCCAAAGCCCTTTGGTATCTGCCCTCCTCCAAAAAGTCTGCCTGGATCCTGTCCCCCTCTAGCCAGGCCAATAATCCCCAGTGGCCTCTTCCCAAAGCCCGTTGCTAAATTTTATTACCTCTATATGAAACATCCTGGAAGTGAGCTTGAAAATGCTGCAAGAAGGAATGTTTTTGAGAGATGGACATCAGCAATGGTTCATAAGAACTACCAGAGGAATATCCCTGCCTCCTTTCAGTGGAGGATGTCACAGCAGACATCTGGCACACCCTGCGTCAGGATCACCCCAGGCATGGAAAAAGGGGTTAAACTGCACAAAAAGGGGTTAAACTGCACACAGCAGAGGCTTGTTTTGGGGGAAGAGAAGTTCTGTGGCTCTCTCTCGAGATGGCAAAAGGAAAATAAGGTTGTGTTCCTGCTGACTGTTCATGAGTTTGCTTACAAGGGGAAATTAATCCAAAATTAACTAGTGGTGTGAATTGCAAGTGGATTAGTTAAATTACATTAAACCCAGGTCTGGATACTTTCATTTAAAATTAAAGTGGCCTTTAATTCAATTTGGCTCAAGTCACTTCAAAAGTGAATTAAGTAAAACTTAATTACGAACCCTTTAATTCCAAATGAGTGTGTCTACATAGGTTGTTTAATGTGCTTTCATTTATCCATTTTAAGAATTAATCTTGATGAGCTTTTCTGAATCTCCCCATGGTAGACAGACCCTCATTTGTATAGTAAAAAAACCCCTCCAATTCCCTCTAAAAGTGGGAAAAAAAAAAATAAAAAGAGTAAGACAAGTGATTTCTGTCTCCATCCAGACTAAATAATGATGCCGCATTTGCATTGCCCTGTGCTGCAGCACCGGGGACCACTGTGCCTGGAGGACTTTCTCCTCAAAGCCATTTTCTGGCAACATTCCTTCCTACCAGCTCCCATCAACATTTCCAGTAACTCTCCCTTTGCTGTGCTTTCCCAGAATCTTTGAGACCTTTAAGGTCTCAACCTGCTCCACCAGGAGCAAGTAGTTGGTTTTTGTTTTATGAGGGATTTTTTTAGTACCACTGCAAAAAGCATTGTCCTGGTTGGTAGCAATGGGGCAGAGTTTGCCTCCCTGCTGCACTGCATCCTGGGTAGGTAATTTATAGCCATGAAGTGTGAAGACCTGTCAAGCACATGCAAATGGATCCAGAGGGGAATCAGCTTCAATTCCTGTGCTCCCTTCCCTCCTCTTGTTCCAGGAGAGCTGCCCATTTTGGGGAGGGAGGCTCAGATCTGGCTGCAGGGATGGCCACTGCTCCATCATTTTTGAGGGGCATGTCTAGTGTAAGTGTGTCCTCCAATCCGTGAGCAAAATGTTTCTGGTCCAGAAGCTACCACCAATGAGCCACGATGGCACAGGTCAGGCAGGTGGAGTCAAGATGCTGTGGAGGTGCAGCAATGAGCCACTACTGCCAAAACCTCCCTGAAATGAGGTGAGAAAAACAGGGCCACATTTTCTGCTTTTCCCCACACTGAAAATGGTGTTAACACTGAAATCTTCCCTGAAATGTTCTTTCAATCTAACAGACCTGTGTTTTAGACCCAGAATCACTGCTTGGAGACATTTTTCTGACCAGCCACACTACCTGTCACTGCTTCGGGCTGCCCTCGTGTTAGCTCACTTTAGTCTCCTTCTGTTTACGTGCATGATGGAGAAAATAAGTTATTCCTCTCTGAACAGCACTATTTAACCTTCCACATACGACTGCCATACCCACAACTTCTTATTGCAGTGCGACCTGGATCCAGGCTGGAGATAAGCCAGAATAAAGGGCAGATGCAGCTTTGGCAGCACATCCTGCCACACCTCCATCCTGGACCCCACCCTGGCCTCTGCTCCAGAGCTGGTCCCTTAGCCAGATCCTATATCACTTCAATGAGATGGATTTCCATTTTTCCAAGGTGTCTTTGAAGCTGCTGAGTTTCTAAACACTTTCTAAGATTGGTTGACATTTTCTTCCAGCTCTTAGCTGTGACACGTGGGGGGTCTGCTGCTGCCTCTCATGTTGCTTGCTTCTGCTGCTGGAGATTTTCTTCTGTGTGCTTGGAGCTTGGAAATGCTTCCTGCTGTTTTCAAGCTGGTTTCCTAAGGAAATGGAGTCATGTGAGATCACCCTATTGTTGGGTGTCTCCTGACCACATTCAAAGAAATTTGACAGTAGAGGGTAGCAGGGAGATGTAGTGAACATGACAGGAGGAGAAGAAGTAGGGGAGTTATTCAGTGTGTACTATTTCTCTAGTCCCATCTATATTCAGGTGCTGGAGAGAAGGATATTTTTAAAGGTGAGGACTGTTCAAGATAAATGAGATAATTCTCTTGAAGTTCTGAAACCTGTGAACCCCCTCCCGATGTGTAAAACAAGGTTAAGAAGGTCTGCCCTACCACAGAGCTGCCCTGAGGAGAAATGCATTAAAACCCTGCCAGTGGAGATGGAGAAGTGCTAGGTAGAGTTTATTATATTTCAGAGTTGTGTTAGATATTAATCATTGTGCATCCTAAAAAGGTGTCAGAGGAACTTCATTTGTCGTGGAAATGTCAGATAAGAGTGATACTGCATCTCCAACTGAGAATAAACAGTGAACAGTGTAGAATGTTACTCTAAAATGACCTTTTACTTTATATTAAAGCAAACAGGTAAAAAATAAAAGTCAAATCCCCAGCAGAGAGCACAGTATGTGTGTGTGTTTGCACACGTGTTGGTCTGTTTTCCTCCTAACAGGCTGGAGGCACTCAGAGCAAACCCAGCATGGGGGTTGGCTGATGTGGTTGTGGACTATGATCATCCCTGCTCTGTAAGGATGAGGGATGATGCTTTGGTGTCTCAAAAATCCTGTGTGTCTGATGCATATAAAAACATATGTTGACTTGTATTAGTGTATCTATGGTTATTTATCATAGAATCATAGCATGGTTTGTGTTGGAATGGACCTTAAAGATCATCTCGTTCCAAACGCCCCTGCCATGGGCAGGGACACCTCCCACTAGACCAAGTCCACTTCTGGGACCAAGGGCAGCACAACTGCTGTACCTAATTGCATCTGATTTAAGCCTTGAGAGCAGGATAGATTTCCTCCGTTGGAGGACTGGAATTGCCTCATTGAACAGATTTGTTCTATGAACTCCCATGGTGTTGGGGAAGCACAGGGGGGAACCACGTTATAAACTAAACCTTGATTTCTATGCCCTGTGGCCTAAAAGGGTCTGAAACTAAGAAATTTCAATCAAAGGAAAGAAAAACGTCATAAGCCACTTTGCGTTGCCCCATTCACTGCAGCATCAATATGGCCACCAGGCTAAGGTAGGGTATTACTAGGACTTGACTTCAAGGGGAGAAGGGCTTGAACCATGCAGATCCTCCTAGCAGGGAAGCCCAAAAGCAGACCTCTGAGTTACTCACATCAATGGGGGCCTACACCATCAAACAGGCTTGAAAAAAAAGGCCAAGTTATCAGTGAGAGTCTCAGGCAAGTCCTGCAGCTACAGGCAGTGGGTTGAAAGCCCCACCCCGTGAAGGTGGAATGAAGATAACACAAAATAATAATATAAGTGGGGCTGTGCAAGTACTTCTGCATGAGAATAGGTTAAGAAATAGTCTTGCCTTTAAGAGGAATTTCTCTCCTTACCGGTGCGAGGGCTACACACTGTGAGTCCAACAGTTACGTCTACTTAAAGACCGTGTTGTGACATCCATCCTCTGTTGTGGCCACAAGAGCTTCTCAGAACTCCCTTCCAGTGTTTGATTGTGGAGTCTGATATAAAGGCAAGAGAATAAGAAGCCGTCTGGGTTCAGAAGCTTTGCCACCTCGTCTTCACCTGACCCAGCCAGGTCCGTGCTGCAGCAGAACACAACACTCTTTCCTGTTCCTTTATCTTAACAAAAGCCATGAGTAGGGTCTTTCATTAAAGTAATGTCATCAGCAAATGAGGTCCTGGGGACTGGGAAGACGGGGAGATAACACAGGGCGAGTACTTTGTTTTGATATTTTCCCAAGTATTTTCAGCTTCCAGTTGCCTATTGATGACTATTCTGTGCTTTTTTAATTTTTTTATTCACGTTTTTAGCCTTTTGTGGATTCATTCCCCATTCCTCTGCCCACCTGCCTTTGAAACCCACATTATTCCACGGAAAAAATTCCAGGGGCAAATATAGTTAATTCTCGGTCATATTACAAATAGATGTTCCCTGAGTGTCAATCAGCACCTCCTCCAGCCCTCCACTACTCTCCAAGCCTCACGAAGGTTAAAAGCTGACTGTCAGTATTTGCCTGGTGCAAAACAAAACCTCTTCATTTCATCTTGAATTTTGTGATTATTTTTATTCTTCAAACATCCAGGTCCATTCTGAAATGAAAACAGTGTTTTCTGAAACAGTCAAAATGTCCCAGTTTGAAAATAGAAGGGTACAACTCTTTTTTTGTTTGTTTGTTTTAATTTTCTATTTTCTGGCCAGAATCACTTACAAAAGTTGACCCAGAAGGTTTTATCCTCCCTGAATCTGTGTAATTCCACGGGCTTGTTACAAGCAGAGACAGCTCTTCCTGCTAAGGGGCATGTGTTCAGAGAACCACCTCCCAGTATCCCACTCATCGCAGCTCTTCAGCCAAGTGGCTGCTTTTATGTATTTACTTTGCTCATGAAACCTCATCTAGCCTTGTTCTCCTCTCTATCCATCATTCACACCAGACAGCCCATTGCAAGGCATTTGCTCAGCTGTGACCATTTCTCTCACAAAAAAATGGAGGGCTTATTTATTATTTCACTAACAGCCATGATTGCTGTTTTCTCTCAGCCTCTCCAGAGTGAACCCTTCCTCTCAAATTTGGTTTGCTTCAGTGACCTTCTGCTGCTCCCAGCTCTCCATCATCCCTGCTGCCTGGGACCCTCTCAGCATGGAGAATACTCTTAACTTGCATTTCTGAGTCATGCCTGTATTTTTTTTTGCAAGCAGAGCGAGCCAATTCATTTGCTCCCCATAGCTGAGGTTCACCTATAGCACCATCAGCACCAGGCTCGAGACCACTTCAGGACCCTCTTGTGGGCTGGTGTAACGTTCCAGCTTGAGAGGAAGAGCATCACCCCCTCACCTGCAGCTGCTGCTGCTTCTGGTTTGTCAAGGATTTGACTTCGCACAAACAATGCTTTTTTTCATATAGTTCTCAACATTCCTACATTCCTCCTCCCCAATCACTTTTTTTAAGCACTAATTTGAAAGCCCCGAGCAGTTCCATCATGTTTCAGTGCCTGGACAGAGGCAGCAGCGAGCAGCGCTGCCAGGACATTTATCTTTTTGTCAGACCCACCCCTGGAGATAACAGACAATAGTGGGACGAAGCTATTCACTAAACAAAATCTAAGAGGCATCAGTGGGAAGGGCTCTCTGGAGCTCTCTCTTGCCAACTCAAGAAGGTCTCAGAAACCTCCGAGGACTTCTAAGTCCCTTTCCCCATGGATTGAAGGCTGGCTGTTCCCCATTGCCCTCCCCATTGCTACAGAGGACAGGTCTGACAGACACAGCCCACGTGCTATGACCCTGTGAACTGGGATTTCTTTTTGACTTACAACTCAGTGTAAGAGGAACAGATGGCAAAGCCAAAACTTTGATACAAAGGAGAAGTTGCCTCCAAACCTCAGGTTCCTTACTCAAACAGCAAGAGCTACTGATGAATCACAGTAGATATTTCTGTAAAGCAGCAAACCAATTTATTTTCCTCTGACTCGTTTCTCAGACATAGTAATTTTTACTTTGTCCTTTCACCAAAATTTGTTTCCTGTTGCAAACAGCTATCAAGGAAAATGTGAGCCCAAGTATTTCAAATTTCCTGGTGCTCTAACAAGTTATGCAGAGTGGGATCTTATAATGAGAAATGTTCAGGAACCAACAGGAAAGGCAGAGTTACCAGTTCCCGCTGCCTTGTGGGCACACACTGCAGCTGGGTGTGCGAGGCAGAGCTGTTAATGACTGGAAGTGAGCAAACGATTCCTGTTGTTTTAGGAAAAATTTCCCTAATGGCCATCGTGCTGTTCCTGAGGGCAAAATCTAGAGAGAAAACATGGCTGCTGGTGAAGAAGAAAGCTGCTAATAATTCTTACTCCTTGCAGGAGGTCTCTCTTTCGCTGTGTCTCTCGTTTGCCTCTCTTTAAAGCTCCATTTTTTTCTCCTTGTCTTGCATTTTCTGCCTGTGCCTTTGAATGCCTGTGTATCTGTGCAACTGTTTCTCCGGCCAGCTCCCCTTGCTTGCCTTAATTAGCTCCCTAGTATTTCTGAAGGTATCTCCCTGGGCTCTCTAATCCCATCAGTGTGCTGACTAACTGAACCCCAGGAGATCCTTACAAGAGAAAAACTGCAGGATATAAGCAAGTGATTTTAGGCCTCTGGTTTCTTAATTAGCAGCCTACACACCCAAAGTCCACAGGAGTGACTGTCTGACAGGGACACTTTGCGCTCGTGCTCAGAAAAGAGCTCTCTGCTCCTTTTTGTATCCCTTGGAATCTTTGATTGTCCTTTTCTCATCAGTGGGATGTGAAGGGTGGTTGATGGGTACCCTTGTACCTCCTGTGCTTCCCAGTCCCATCCCACTCAGGCCTCGGGGATGTTCTCCCAGACCTTTGAAACATGAACAACTAAACAAACTGTTTTGTTAGAGCTGCTTATATTTTACTTTCTCTCACCATGACACAGTCCTCTCTGTCCTGAAATAAAATGCTTAAATGTTCCTAAGGCAGTGCTCAGAAAATGCAAAGCAACGTAGCTCTGTTGGAACATCTGCCTGCAGTATGATGTCCAGCAAGGGTTGTGTGTGTGTGTGCAGATGAGCTCAGCCTGGCTGCCTGTAGTGTCTATAACCATCATAATTCAACTGCAAGCCCTGGGTCTGAGATGAGAGGGAGGATTGGACGGACAGCACAGGACGAAGGACAGATGCACAAGGAGGGATGGAGACATTGCCCATTTGTCTCCAGGTCTTGAAAAATATCATCTGTTTATAGTTCTCAGAGGGTCTTTGGTTGTGTCACAGGCTGTGAATGTGCGTTGGTTAATTAGTATCTCACTGATTAAGAAGCAGAGAGAGCTGAAGTCCTTCCCTGGAGATGGCTGAGAAGGTTGGTTGTGTCTTTACAGGAGGTGAAGAACATCCTTGAGAGAAAGTGGGTATTCACTGAACCCCATTGCCCAAATACTTTCTGGCCATTGCAGTGGTGAACAGCCACCAGCAGCTTGTGTTGGGAGCTCAGCCCTCCCAGGCTTGATCCATACAAATGGAGCAACCAAGACTTGACACTGAACATGCTGAGCCTTTAACACCATTTCATTTAAATATTCATATTAGGGCAGACAGTTTCCCTATAGCCGAGCTGTTCCCTCTCAGCTCAGCAACCTTCTCTGATACAAATCATCTCTAAACGCCCCACTTCGCCTTATCTGCCACGTGCCTTCCATGTGCTGCAAGTGATGCAGCCCCCCTGCTCCTGAAAGCTGACATTTTCAAACCTGATTTTTTAAATTGTAAAATACGTGGCACGTGTCTTGCCAAAATCAGATGAAATCAAGTTAGTATCTCAAATGTTAAAATTACCATTTACATTTATATCAGGAATTAAAGCAGGAGGCTGCAGACTACAGGATGCCAGTGAAATAGCCACGGTCGTCCTTGCCCAAAAGCTCACGCCTGCGTCAGTCCTGTAAAGACATTATTTAAATGCTGTTCACTTGGCGTCTTAGCAAATTTGCAATATTAAAAGTGACATTAACATCACAGGCATGAAAGATTTCGAATCACTACCAAGAGAACAGAAGTGAACACACCCCCATGGAAGTACTTTATCTTCCTTTATCCTGTTAAGCAAGTAAGGGTATCCATAAAAAAAAAAAAAAAGAAGTAACTCAGCATAAAGCTGCTGTTTCAACTGGAAATTCAGCATCTTTGAGCTGGAAGGTTTGCAAATTCTTGCTTTGGTTTCATGTTTGGGCTTTGTTCTCATGTGAAGCTTTGGTCTAGTTTAGCCCCTCAGAATATATATACAAAAAGTTCAGGTATCATAGATGCCTATGTCCTATTTCCAGAGGAGATGCAAACCCTCAGGGACAAGCGTGCAAAGGTATCAAGGCATTTAACTCCTATACAGAGTCATGCACACCATAGAATCATAGAACACTTCTGGTTGGAAGAGACCTTTAAGATCATAGAGTCCAACAATCCCCCAGCACTGCCAGGGCACCACTGACCCCTGTCCCTCAGCACCACAGCTCCATAGCTCTGAAACCCCTCCAGGGGTCACAGGGACTCCACCACTGCCCTGGGCAGCCTGACACAGCCTGGGACAGCCCTCGAAGGGAAGAAATTGTTCCTCAGCTCCAACCTAAACCTCCCCTGTAGCAACCTGAGGCCTGTTCCTCTTGTCCTGTCACTTGTTCCTTGGGAGCAAAGCCTGACCCCCCCTGGCTCCAACCTCCTGTCAGGAGCTGTCGAGAGCCAGAAGGTCTCCCCTGAGCCTCCTTCTCTCCAGGCTGAACAAGCCCAGGTCCCTCATCCTCTCCTCACCAGACTTGTGCTCTTGACCCTTCCCCAGTCATTTATAATAATACAGCATAATAATTATAAATGTCTCTTCAGGGACTGTAAAGGGACTCTCCACAAATCACTAAGAAAAGACATTTAAATTTCAGATGATTGAAGCAAGGTAAAATGAAGCCTCATACCAAGTGCCTGAATTCCCATTAAAATAGTTTCTTGTTTAGGTGTCTATGTAAGGTCAGATGCCTGCACCTTCCTGCATCCGCGAGCCACATCTGGAAAGAAAATTGGGTATCTAGGATGCAAATTAGCGCTTCCAGACTTTGAAATAATGACTAGAGCCTCTCTGCTTCTTTGGGCATCAAAATACCTTGAAATATCTGTGGTATATTTGGTTACTCCTAGACAGGGAACTTTAACAGGCAATTTAAGTCAATCTGTCATACTTTGCACAAGAACAGATGAGTCAGAGACAATGGCCCAGCTAAGGCAGCTGTAATTTAGTTCTGAGAGCAGGTAACTTCTTAAATGGCTCCAAATGTATTGCAAGCCCTCATCTGACTACGCCCTGCTCCTAAACTGAACTTAGGTCAAAACCACAAGATGGTTTGAAAACTTTGATCAAGAACTGGTGTGCCCTGAACTGAGCATGGAAAAACCACTGAGGCTGTGAACAGGTTTATGTTACTTTAAAGAAGCTTCACGCTGAAATAGGCATCCAGATTGACAAACTTTCATTAACATGGATTAAACACTGATTAATGCTTATTAACCTGAGTGCAGGTCTGTGTTAGCCTGACAATCTGTTTGTCCTGCGTCTGAGCGGACTCACGTCTGGAATAAACACAGGCAGAACTTTTTTTACTCCTCCCCACTCTGAAATCACACAGACCTGCTATATGCTGGGAGAAAAAGATGTTCAAAGCGATAGAAAGAAGTAGGTGCTTTCTCTGCTTTCTTTAAAGTCATCTCTTGTCTAAGACAGCTTTTGGGATGGCTGAAAGTGGTCCTACCAGCTCATGAAGCATGAGAAGCATCTGAGTATCATCTGAGCATCATCAGTTGCCTGGTGCAGTGAAGAAACCATGTGCAAAAGCTGAATTCCTGTTATTGAAGTATGTTTATTAGCAGTGGATGGACCTCAAACATTTCAGAGATCTGGTTGGCACAAACCATGTCCTAAGGCAAAGTGCTCATTTTCTGAAATGGAACTCCTGAGATCCATCAAGGAAAGCTCATAAAACTGGATTTTCTGAGGGATTTGTACTTCCTACTTCTATCCAGAGAGTACATGCCATAAGAAGACCTTTTCTTAACAGACCCAAGCCAAAAAGAAAAGCAGTGATATGCAGAAGAACATGGATTAATCAGGCAGAAAGCCAGGCAAGCTATTTCTTACTACTAAAAGTTTCCGGGCTGAGAGTTGGTTTGAATTTGGGGCCAGAAGGTTCAAGTTACAGTGTGCTTTGTCCCTTCTCAATACGAAGTGCTCTGGAAGTATTATAATGACTTGAAAGAACTCAAAAGCTGTTGCCCTTCTTTGTTAACCTAACATATGGGCTTTCCATTTGAGAATGGCTCTTTGATTGAGGTTTTCACTTTTTTATTATTATTATTTTTGTTACAGGTGTCAGATCAGCTCCTCTTCTTTGTGACTATAGAGAATAAAAGATGATGGCAGGTCCTGCACTTCCCAGCTAAGTGCTTTTGATCAGTGGTCAACACTGTGATGAATGCTCTTCCATTGCATCCTTCATCCCATGCATTTTCAAGGCTGGTTAGAAGCTGGAAGGCAAGACGAAAGAAAGAATGCCGCTATCCAACAGAATTCAATTTCATGAAAAAAATAAATCCTTTTTTTTTTTTCCTGTGACCTAAATGGAAAACATATTGTTCTGAAAGTGCTGTTCAAACAGAATTACCAAAACCTTTCATCAACAAAGAGACTGTCATATATCAGACATCTGGTGTGGATGTCAATTATAATAATTAATTAGACATCTCCCCAGATGCCTGACACTACATTCTGTCAGCAGATTTTTTGACTTCAATCAAAACTGCTGCTGCATTATGCATGAAACTCATGGAGAAGTTGGGAGTTGAGGAGATCAGCTACAAATCAGAGCTAAACACACTAAAGGCCTCCTGGATCTGATGCTTTTTACCACTTTTGAAGGCTGCCAAGTGAAGGTCACATACATTGATTTCTTTTCCTCCCTTAACAACATTTTCAAATGTTTTACATTTTTTCATGCAGAAGTTCAAACAAAAGAAGGATGTGTGGCAAAGAATAATATACATTAAAACAAGGTAACGGCTGTTTCCTTGTGGTGGGAGAGGAGAAAGCTGCTCTCTTAGGCAATCACCGACCTGCAGTGTAACCACAATGGAGCATCTTCAGCCCTGCTCTGACCATGCCAGCAACGCTCTCCAGAGATGGTCCTCTAAGATTGCTGAGGAAGACAGAAGAAAACAGCACCTTGTTTAATATATTTTTTTTTAATTAAAATAAATTAATTCCTGGAACATTTAATTCATTCAAAACAAACAAATCTAATTTTGTTTTGTTTTTAGTTTTCCAAAAATGTTTTCATGTTTCCCAGGCAAAACAATTCAATTAGTTCTACTTGATTTAGGAAAACCCTACAGCCAACCTCAAGATTTTTTTGATTTTTTTTTTTTTTTTTTCAGTGAGGAATATTTGCACAACTATATCACCAACTTTATCTGTATTAGCAAGGATAGAAAATACTTTATGTTTCAGACTAAGAACTAATAACTGTCAAGTAGATGGGCCCTAGTCCTGCAATTTGATCGTATTCTCTTTGATGGGAATTGGCTTGTACTCAGTGTGTGCACACTGATAGGAGCCTTAGTTTGGAAATACTTTGCAACAGCGACAGAACAGAATTTGGTTTAAATCCCTGGGTTTTTCCTGTTTTCACTGGGGCAAACATTTCTGCCTATCTTTTATTTGTTCTATGAAGTATTTAGCACATGTTTGAACAGCATGAAATGGTAACTGAATATGTAACTACCATACACTTGCCTCTCTGGAGCTGGCAAGTTTCTTTGATTTGAAGGATTCGCCAATGAAAAACAGAATTACAAACAGTGTGTGTATATTTAGAAGAGAAAATATTTGTAGTGATCCATGTGCTTCAATATTTCATAAAAGTGTCTGGGTTAGTTTCAGTTTCAATACAAACAAAAAGAAAATAGATTTAGATTGAAATGGATTTGCACTGAAATAAAACAAGGATTTTTTTTTTTGAGGCTTCTATTTCTTTTCTCTATGTTTTCTTCTCGTCTTACCGGTAGAGTATTTAGTTCCCCAGATGAGGAGTGAAGCAAGAATTATTTTTTTTTAATTCAAATGGTTAAGCTTTGAGCAGAATCAAAATGAAAAATGAGAATGAAATTATAATCATATTGTTCATGTCTCTGTTTTGGAGAAAAATAATGATCATTTTTTTTCACTTGTAGCCAGGAGTAAGATGTGAGGCCTTAGGAAACCCAAGGATGGAGAAAGAAGAAGTCAGTGTGTTGTCACCAGGAATCGAAAACACTGTTTGAGGAGTGCGGGGCAGGCAATACCTGCTAATGTGTGATGAAAGTGGATCAAAGTCACCATGAACAGGAGCCGGCCTGAGAAGTTGTCTAGATCTCTAAGTGTGGACAACTGAACAAGACTGGAATGAGCTTTGGGAGGACTTCTTCTGGTCAACCCCCCTCCCCAAACTTGCGTTTGTCATTTGCAGAACGAACCCAACATAGTTGAAAGATTTTTTCATGTCAGGTTCATCTCCACAGAGGGTGCTGAGAAATTTAATCCATTATTTAATAATTGCAATTAATTAAGGTTGGGGATTTAAAGTGGATTAGCTAAACTGCATTAAATCATTGTGTAAACACTCATATTTAGGAGCAGAGCAGCCCAAATATATCTCACTTGTCCTTGGGCTGCCTGATACCCAGAGAATGGGAAGAGGTGAACTTAAAATGCACTCCTCTTCCATGTGGTTATTTTTGATGTGTTTTACAGTAACTTTCTCCTGCTTACTCTCCTGTGAAAGCACAAAACTTGGCCTTCCTCTGGAGAGTCCCTACAGAGCAGCTAATGTTCTAAAAATTCGTGCCATTTGCTGCAATTTCACTGTGAAGACAAAAGCCCTGGAACCGGGGTGTACTCCACTGACTTATGCCACTTCAGCTCTGAATAAAACAGTTGAGCCTGAAGAGTTTAAAAGTTAAAAGCAGTTTAACTTGGCATATAATGTAGATTCCTTTACCTAAATGTTTTTATCTGGAGTTTCTGGTGATGCGAGCTGTGTGACACAAGGTACTAACCTAGATGGACAATGACACTGCTCTAATGTTTCTATTTTCTTTTCAAAAACATACCCCGTAACGGTAGAGTACAGCAGAATTACTTGTTCAAGGATCGAGGGGATCATCTCTATTTGGACAAATGATGCAGAAATCAAAGACTTACATCACAAGAAGGTAACAATCAAGAGAAGACCTTAGAAGAATTTCCAGGTGTCTGGAGGACGCAGAGATTTGCGTTTATTTTCACACGATGGGTGTACGACTGTGTCAATGGACAGAGGGTAAGTAAAGCTTTGCAAGGTCCCATGACTTTGGCCCCACATTTCTTTAGCAAAACAGGGTGAGTGTGATTCACAGCACTGTGAGAACAGGGACACTCCTTGAGCATTCGTGTCATTGTGACTCCTGAGTCATTCCCAAGCCTCATACTGCAAGGCACAGTTCAAAAAATAATAAAAATAAGTTTTTCATTAGTTTCTATTCAGCCTGGCCCTCAAAGTGTTTTCTAGTGCTGTCTGCCACTTTGTTAGTCCTGTGAGATGGCAAAGTGAAGGGCTTTGTTGTGTTTGCTGGCAGGGTATTGAAAGATGCCGCTTCTACCTGATTCATTTGCCCACCTCACTTGATGAGCATATACAAGCAGTTTGTGAGATTAAATACACTTCATTTATCTCCCAGAGTTCTTAATTGCTGAGCATTTTTAATCTCACTTCATGTTCGGAAAGAGAGCAAGAGCACTATAGAAATGCCAAATGCATAAATAAAATAAAATAGAAAAATTGCAAGGAAGAATAATTACTTCGGATCTGCTGGAATAGTGAATTAACACTGAACCCAGGAACAGTTGAGAGCAGTGATCCCTTCACACCACTGCTGTCGCTGATAACAGAACTAGATATATTTTTTTCCTTTGCTTAAAAAAGAAGAAAGATAATTCCCCAGTAACCGGTAGCCAAAAATCTTACCAGTCAATTAATGACCTTTGCCTCTGACATCCCTTCCTTCAAGGTTTGCATGGCTATTATTTTCAGTACTTAATCTTTTTGAGTGATTTGTGTCTCCTAATAACTGACTGCTTGTTTTGCTATCAGTCAGCTCCAGGACTGCTACAGCCTCTCTTCAGCTTAAATCTTGCTCCATTCACCTTGTGACTTCAAATACCGTTCTGTCTCAAAAGTGAAAAAATGAAAAAAAACCCCAAACCAAATCCCATATTAGTCCTTATGGTTTTATTACTTAGGAAACTAAACAGAGAAAATAAAGGTCACAAGAACTTTAAAACAACAGTAAAGTATTGAGGGCAGGAGAGTTTAAAAGGAAGCCAGATGGCTGAAATTACAGGCATTTTTTTTCATTAGGATGGTCCAAGCCAATTCCAAAAAAACCAGAACCCCCCATGACTCTCCCTCACTTCTCATGGGAAATTACTCAGAATTATCTCTCTTAGCCTGTCAAGAGAAAGCAGCTTATGAAATGTCAAACATTCAGGAGACTGTAACTGAGAACTCCACAAGTGCCTCGACTGGACATGGAAGGAGCTTCATAACCACTCGACGTCTTGGGACCCCCTTCCTAATCTCTTCATTTATATACGGCAGCACACTGCTGAGCATCTTCAGAGGAACCACAGCACCACACCTAGGGCTGGATACCGAATAAGAAGTGAACTATGTTCACTCATGCACTCATGCACAGCCCTGCCTTGCTGCACCCAGGTCCAACAGGACAACCTCTGGCCAGGTGTGGGGTTTGTTTCCCCTGTTGCTGTCAACAGCATAAATGTTTCTACCTGAGGTGGTCACGCTGGGCCACTGTCCCAGTGCAGAGAGGGAGGTGCAGCCCCAAAAGCAGTTCAGTGGGCTGTGTTCAGAGGTGTATTAGGTCTGCCTTAATTAGGTTAATTTTCCCCACAGCAGCCTTCCTGGTGCTGACCAAAGGGATATTCCATACCATATGATGTCATCTTAACAATAAAAGCTAGAAACAGGAGGAGGAGGGGCATCAGCTTGTCCTCCAGAGCAACTGCTACCTGTTTGGAGCCCTGCTTCCCAAAAAGGGGCCAGGCAGCGCCTGCTGATGGGAAGTAGAGAATAAAATCTTTTCTTTCACTTCCACATGTGGCCTCGCTTCACTTTTCATTAAACTGCCTTTGTCTTAGTCCATGAGCTTCATCTTATTTTCTTCCCCCGGTCCAGGTGAGAGGAGGAGTGGGGAGTGATAGAGCAGCTTGGTGGGCACCTGGCATCCAGCCAAGGTCAAACAGTCACAAGAGGAGCACCAGACTGATCAGGATGAGTCCAGAGGAATGATGTGTGCTTTTGAAACCTGTTTTCTTTACAAGGTGGCTCTACAGAGATGCAGGGGAGTCCTGCACTATGTGCTACTCCTCCACAAGGACCATAAAACCAGCCCTTTGTGTTTGCCATAGAAAGAGCTGCCTGCTGAGCTCCTGGAACGAGTAACTGTTGTGCTAGCAAGAGACAGTGTCTCCTCTAGAAGCTTCTCTGTGGAAAGAGTGGTTGGGAGATTTGACAGAGCTGCAGGGAATGGTGTGCAGCATTCTCAAAAGCACCCCAGGGACTTCAAGATATACTCCACTGCAGAAATGGAATTCTCTGTCCTTAGCCCACCAAATGATTAATCCACTTCCTAAAATAGGACAGCCTTGAACAGCTCCTGTGCACATCCAGTGTTTACTGCTCTGCAAGAAGAGCCGGACTTCCTGGCCTTGCAAGGCTTGGTTGTCAGGGTGCTTCTGTGCAGCAAGGTGCAGGCAGACAGCCTGAGGAACCTTCAAAGATGCTTGAGAAATTTGGGCACCCAATGCAGAGATAAATCAAAGCCCAGAACATGGCCCCGTTTGAAAATCCCAGGACTTGAGGCCATGTAGTTTATGATGCCTCACAACCAAGTGGAACAGGTAGGGGCAAGACCTTAAACAATTTTCCTAGATCTCCTCCCTTTGCTGCCTTAGTGCAGATGCCCCATCCATCATGTCTCTACAGGTTCCTTCTTCTTCTCATCTGCCCTTTCATAGGGTGTCGTAACACAAATAGCAATGAGATCTTTCAATCCCACTACTCCCCAACTAGATCCAACAGAGCTACCTAAAGAACTCCTCTGTGCTGCCACTAATACTCATCCCTAAGCAGTGTGAAACTGCTGATGCAGTGCCAGCCACAGACAGTGAAATGTTTCATTAATTATCATAATGGGTATCAACAGCAGATGTCAGACCTAATGAATGAGGACAGCCACTGCCAAGAAGAGATGCAAGGGGGTAGTCCTCCAGTCCCCGAGTACTGACTTCCAGGAGGCATTTCTTTGTGGCTGTGAATGTTCACCCAACCTATGATCACCAGGTAAAGGTAGATGTCCTGGAGAGATGTGGCCAGGGGAAATTCCTCCAGAAGTCAAGAGAGAATCCGCTTGGTGGATGACATTTTAAATTCGGGGGGGTTTTACTTGTTGAATTTTTCAGCCCTGGGGGAACTGGTCCTGTTTTCAGGAGCAAGCAGCACCAGGGGCCTGCACCATGGAGAGCACATATAAAAATGCACGGCAGCAGCACTAGCATCCAGCATGGGGATGGGAGGAAGAAGCAGCATAGCCTTCAGCCTGGTCAGGACCATCACAGCACAGTCTGTGCTCCATCACAAGGACTGCCTCCAGTGGAGGCAGGAAGGGGAAGGGACGCAGGAGGTGTGAGCGGTGGTGAGGACTTGGCATTGACAATGTTTTCCTCATGACTGTGGAACACTCTGCAGTAACAAATTAGCAGCTGAGCTCCCCTGGTTAGCAACACCACAGATCTGCTCGCGCTCACTGCCAAGGAGATGTCTGTTCCTAAAATGGGGAGGAAAAGATTTGATAGAAAGTTTTTCAGCCATTTGAGCTATACACAGCAGAGGGGAAAAATATGTGCCTCAGCAGCCTCCTTTTTAACTTTTCTGAGCAAAAATATCATGTGATAAAAATAGCACTAGAAATGTTTTGGGCAAGTTTTACAAGACGCTGTATCTTCCTTTTGGCCAAACGATTTGACAACAAATACTCCCTTGCTTTGTTCAGTTCTTCTGTTTTTACTCATGGGATAGAAGTCTCTCCTGAACATCCCTCAAGGTTTTCACTTCTGCAGAAAGTACACACAATAACCCTTGTATGAGAGGGAGAGGTATACACTGGAAACATCATTAACAAAATAAATCCTCATCTAAAATCTTATCAGAGCTGGAGCAACCAGGGCACTTGATCTTATGTCTCGGGTAGCTCTCAAGTCTTTCATTACTGGGCTCACTGGACCAGAGAGGCTACAAGCCTGTACATCTGAATATAGATGATGTACAATTTACGGGTTCATGGCCTTCTCACTTAACCCAAGTTACTGGCCCATGGTAGGGTTTGCCAACCTTGCCGTTTCAGGCAGGAACAAACATTTTATATGCTGTCAATTTAGCAAATCTATTCCCCTGATTCCCCTCCTTTCCTTGGCCATGTTCATTAATCATTCCCTATTGTCTCCGTGGCAAGATGTGTTAATTTTTGTAGGGCTTGCTCAGCAAGTCTGCAGCAGCAGTGTGTTCCCCAGGCAGTGGAGCGTGGCTACCTTGCTGAACTGCTGAGGCAATGGAGGTTTTGCCTGAGGACAGGTTCCTTCATGGGGTTAGGGACCACTGTCACCTCTGTATGCTTGAGTTAAGTACAGAAGACCTTCACTGAGTGGAAGGCAATGGAGGCAACCCATGAATAGTAGCACTTTGGGTCTTAGCTCAGATCTTGGCATTTTGGTAGAGTTTGCAGATCTCTGGCAGTGAAGGTGTCATAGATCAATGAAAGAAGGTGCCTTGTGGCTTTGGCTGGTGTCAAGGGAGTTCTCCACGCTGGTCAAGTGACTTTGGGCAGTCTGCTCCCATAACTTTATATCGAAGAGCTCTTCAGGATACGTGTATGCTGATCCCGCAGGAGTAACACTTATGCTTAGAACAGGGGAAAAATGCTGCACAAGTGGGACTTGTTGCCCAGAAGAACAGCAGGCCTGGGGCAGCGATGGTGGTGCAGGTAATTAGACACTGCTGTGCTTGGACAGTGCACAGTGACCTTCTGTAAAAATCACAGGTCCTAGCAAAGCAAAGCTGTGCCATCCACAACGAGCCTGTAACTTTGTGGTTACACTGAGTAAGCCTTACATTAACATCATCCAAATGCAGGAGACAAAAGAAGGGAAGGGAAAAGGGATCAAGCTGTGTTATGGCAGGGTCTAGAGACACAGAAGAGAAGATGACAGTGGCAGACCTAACAAGAGAATCCATGGTACCATAGCCCCAAAGCAACATTTCTCTTTTCTGCAGATACTTTGAAAGGCAAAGAGCAGGAAAAGGAGATTTTCTTGAACGAGGACTGCTGCTGTCACTTGTGGAGCAGTATCAACTGCTGTAATGCAGGCCCATGTCTCAGCTGGCCAGCTAGGCTCTCTGGGGAAAACCAGACATGCCAAGGGCATGTCTTCAGCACCATGTCTTCAGCACCTTTGTTAGGAAAGAATCAGTCACTCCCTGGAGAAATCACCTCTTGCTCCACTGACTAAAGAGGGAACAGAGGCAGCCTGATCTTAGCACTGCACGAACAGGAAGGTTTGGTGGGATTATCTGGGACTGAAGCCTTTTTTTTTATCCAGCTGGTGGGATGCACCGACAGCCTTTTACTTAGAAATGATCGAGTAGCTGGATTATGAGTCAGTGGAAGACTGGAGCCAAACTGGCAAAGCAATTGTGAGTCTCTCCGTATGTGCATGAGCAAAAGCGTGTGCAAGACAATAACTCTCCTTCCCTTGGTGACTTGGATTGATGGGCCTCTGCTATTCCCATCTTTGAAGAATCCACCGGTCGATACTTCACTTCTTTGTGCCCAGCCATCCCATCATCTGCGTGTCTGGCACCAGCTCTTGTAGGTGTAAATAAGAACCATTTCTCAGGCTGCCAGCCTTTCTGCCTGGAAAACATGAGGTTCATTTCGTCTCCTGGCATTCAGCTGGATCCCTCCTCCCTTCTCCTGCTGCTCTTGGGTACTTACTCCTTTTCTGACCGTCTCCTTGGCACATTTGCATGTAACAACAGGTCTCTGACCTGGAGAATAGACACAGGATAGATGAGTCCTGCCCTTCAAACGCCTGGTTAATAGCAGAGAGGCCAGCCCACTTGTTAACATCTGAGTATGGTCCTTCCATCATGGATCAGCAGGATGCTCCATTTCCCTTTTCTCTACGAAGCCCCGTGTGCTTTTTCTGTCTGGTGTGTGGTTTTGCAGCTTAACGCTGTGAAACGCATTCAAACGCATTTCCCCTGTGTGTTCCTTTCAAAGCTGCCTGTCCCGTTAGCCTTATAACCACACCAAAGTGTTGTTTTATTTTCCACTGGCATCCTCTCCAATAAATTGTGAGTTGAGAAAGTGATGTGTGCTGAGTACAGGCCACCTTCCGAAACCCAGCAAAGGTCTCTGCTGCTCCTCATCCCACATCCAATCCCTTCCTTTCTTGTTCCACCTCCAGCTGGGCAAGATGGAAAAGCTGGTTGACAGGTAGAGATTGTAGGACGGACCCTGGTTGTCCTGTTTCTCCCAGACCAGGACATAGGAGAACTGCCACAATTTCTTTGCACCTTCTCCTAGTCACTTTTTCTGTTTAGATTTTGTTGCCTTTGTTTCTTTAGCTCCACCTCTGTTGCTTTGCCAGACACCTGGGAGCTACTGGGGAAGTTCAAACAGAAATACTTTTTGTGTCCCTCTCCCCAGGTGTTTTTCATAAACGAGATGACCCCGACCTGCTTTACAAACAGAGTCTAATGTTTTTTCTTTTCTAGCTCTCACTGCCCATGAGCTGAGCAGAGATGAGCTATTAGAAAGCACCATCCCTTCCTGAAAGTGGGTATAAAGAGGGGGAAGGGTGATGAATTTTGGGCACAGACATCCTATTACAGTGAATTTCAGAGGATTGTGGAGGATGATGCAGAAGGCACAAGCTACTTTACCCAGAGCTATAGGGAACCATCTCCATGGGGCAGGGAGTATGTTCACAGAAGCTGAAAAGCTGTTGATGGCAGGGAAGGAAAGGTCAGGCTAAAGAATGCAAATTGATTGGGCTGGATGGTGACAGGAAACAAACAGAATGATCCTTACCACTACCAGAGCTCTGTCCACACCTCCCCGAGGACAATGCACAGGACATCAGCATTAACATCTTGAAGAAAGGCACTTGAGAAGCAGCAACACCAGCTCCTCAAGCAGGTGTGCCCTGTGAGTGCAGTGTCTTAGTGTAGGCACTTTACTCCATCATAATATTACTGTTACTATCGTACTACTACTGTGCCTTTTACAGCACAGCAGCATTTGATTCCAGTTGCCACTGGCATTTTGAAAAGTGCTGATACAGTGAAACCGCTTCTCCCACAGCTCCTCAGGAGAGTTGCTAAGGACAGCATCTCTCCTGTGAAGACCAGAGACTTGCCAGCAAGCTTCCTGTGCCCCTGGCTGCACTGTGGAGTGGCCTCTGATTTTCCCACCACTGGACGTAGGTGGTGTTTTCCAAAGAACCAGTCAAACAGCTCATTCACCTGGTTTCCAGCCTGCTCCCCTACATCTCACAAAATCACTACCTCTGTCCCAGCTGCTCCCTGTAGCTCTCTGACTCTGATCTTCAGCCTATGCAGAGGCTTCTAAAGTTTAACCAAGGCACACTGTACTGATGGCATACCTGGCCCCAGCCAAAGCCAACAGCATTTGGGCAATGTGTTGAACAGGAAGGATATTCTGCTGCCCACATTCAGGTTCTTGGAGCAGTCAACTGTGGGAATGACATTTAGCACTGAAAACTCTTTGCTGCCTTGAGCTGTAATTTCATGACAAAATGCCTGGCATGCAAGTATCTTGAAAGCCAGGCACACTGAATTGTCAAGCAGATGCAGGCTGCTCTCTTCCCTGGTTCTCCTCTGAAAAGACAAAGCTATTACCAGGAATTTCAGTGATGGGCAAGGAGGGTTTGGGTGGACAGTGTTGATTCACTACTCCAGGAACCCATCGTGGCCTCACTGTCCCATGATGCAGCAGGAACAGCTGGAGAGCACTGCTCCATCTTTAATCTCCTGCTTTCTGGGCTCTGACAGCTGGGAAGCACCGGAGAAGATGCCTTAACATGCAAAAGCTCTTATTAGGCTGGGCTGCCTTTCCTTCTGGCAGAAACAACTTGCTGTGCAAGAAACCATCATCAGTGACAAGGAAACTTGTCATTTTGAGCTGTCAGAAAACACGGGGACCCTGGTGTGCTTGGTGCTGTACCTATGCACAGTAAGAACTAACTACCTCTGTGAAGAAGCCGCTAAAGCATCTTGCTCAAGGCTATCCGGGACAGAATTGCTTTATTTGGGGAAAGGAGTCAAGTTTGACAATATTTTATCTCCTAGACAACATCAGATAATCCTGTAGGTTTGACTTGCCTCAAAGTAGGCTCCCAGGAGACTCCCAGGCAACAAACGTTCCTCATCCTTGTTCAGACAATGAATGTCGAAATATGGGGTTTGTTTGATTGCTTGTCTTACTATGGCCCTCCTTTTTCTAGCCAGACCTCCGCATGGACACCTTCTTCCTGGCTGCAATGTCACACCAAAGCACAGAGAGCCAAAGCATTGGAAAAACAGGGCTGTGCTGCAGCCTCCCACCTCATGAACAAATATAATGCCCTCCACAACCCGAACTACTGGAAACAGGCAGGGAGGTTGTTTTTTTGACAGCTTACACAAAAAAAAAGAAAACTTTAAACTATGTAGCATGTTATTCTGTGGCTGCCTACCTATCTGTCAGCTGCCTGTGGAATATATCTTTGTTTTTTCTCACACTGTCTTTCCTTTACCCATCTAACCGCTGGTCTAATGAAACAGCGCTCATGTGCACTGGGCTGCATTTCCTTCTTCACTATTCCTTTAGCCACCTTTAATCTTCCTTACACACAGCTCACATGTTCTCCTTCTTACCTTCCCATCCATATGTCCACCCATTTTTACATTTACCTTTTATTATTCTAATCTTTCTCTTTCTTGAGACTAATGCCATACTCTTCTGTTTGGTCTCCAGAAAAAGAAAGGAAAGGATCCCCAACAAATAAATCATCCAGCCTAAAACCCAGCACCCAACAACCTGCTTCTTTGCAGACTTTTATGCCTTTAAGATTTTATCCATCTCAAACATTACTATTTTCTTCCCTAAAACATCCCAAAGTGCATTTGTGTGGGGGCGAGGGTTGTGCGAATGCCATTTGGAGATGAAAGCCACAAGCTATATTGTGGTAATAGTCTATTACATTTCTCCTCATATTTACCTCATTCAGCAATTTTTTACTTGATTTGACAATGAAAGTTAATGCTCTGATATATACACACATCTATATGTATTTTCCTTTTTCTTCCTTGATTAGAACTGTGAAAATTTTCAAAGATTTAAATTGAGTGAAGTGACTAACCGGGATCTTTCTGCTGGCTGCAACATTAGCTTTAATTGTCTGCTAATAGCTCCAAGCATTTAGCTCAATCTTCCAATATACAGACAAAAATGCCTTCCTAGGAGATTTTTGAGTGATAGTGGGCTCCTTACCACACAGCATGGGAAGCAACAGCCTTGGTGGCAGAGGGATGCTCCTGGGTGTGCATCACTCCAAGAACCTTCTCTGCCATGCTCGTAAGATGGAGAAGATCAAGGATCTTTGCTCAGCCTGGCGCCTTCATGATATTTGGTACCACTGACCTTTCCTTTCATAGAATCATAGAATGGTGGGGGCTGGAAGAGACCTCTGGAGATCAGCGAGTCCAACCCCCCTGCCAGAGCAGGGTCACCCAGGGCAGGCCACACAGGAACAGATCCA
>JAAGNO010017976.1:34430-58992 GCA_033439905.1 Ceryle rudis
CAGTATTTCCCTGTCCCTCTTGATCTGGGAAGACCAGAACAGGACACAGTACTCCAGATGTGGCCTCACTAGTGCAGAGTAGAAGGGGAGGAGATCCTCCCGGGATCTGCTGTACACACTCTTCTGTATGTACTCCGGTATGTTTTGTGTCCCAGCTCTTTCAATGACTTCTGCTGGTCCATGTTTTCTCCTGTATTTGGGTCTCTCCTGCACAAAAGCAGGGTGTTATCATTCCTCCCATCACTCCAGAGCTGTGTCAGCCCTCAAGGGCCAGCTTGTCAATACGACTCAGTGTTCGTGTTGGGCTAAAGAGGTTTGACAGAAGAGTTTTAACCAGAAAACACAGTTTTGCTGTGATCTAAACATTTCACAGGGACACATCAATTGCAGTTCCATTTCTGACGCACAAAATTTTGAAGCCATTTGTTCCCATTTTCTCATTTTGTTTCAAAGACGTCAAAGTACTTTGATAAGACAAGAATGGCTCATTACAACTTTCTGGTTTTGTTTTCGTTTCCTTTTAAACTTTTCTTCTCTAGGATCCCTTTTATTGTTGGAAACACGTAGAATTTCAGATGTGAAGCCTCCTGTTGCAGGCTCAACAAGACGGGGTCTGACTTCATCAAAACAAAATGACTCAACAGGAGTGGAGTCAGCAGCTTCAACAACTTCAAAAGAATAGGGTCAGAATTTTCATTATTTTTGAAATCTTCCAGCGTGCGCTTTTCATTGTGTTTGTAATCACATTTCTATTATTTTTAGCTTACTTTGATAGCCAGAAAGAAAGATTCAGGAAAAATAATCAGAGTTTCCCATGGATCTCAAATTTTAAATCTCAAGTATTTCTACAGAATTCATCCAGTGCTGTTGGGATGAGTTTTATTGTCATTTTAAACACAAAAACTGACAGGTGCACCACCTTAGTTAAAAAATAGGCATTCACATAGTTTGCTTTTAAAAGTTGAGGGTCGAGTAACCAAGACATGGAGCAGATTCACATCTTCTCTGGATCTGCTGAACAGCTCTCAGCTCTCGATTCTTCATGGTTCTATAGGGGGGTGTGAACATTTTGGAGGGAGCCCCATCCCCCCTGGAGTTCCATGGGCCTTCCAGATCAGACTGGACATCGTTTCAAAGCTGTGAGAGCTCCTGCCTCTGGCCACCTTTTATTCACTGGTGCCTGAGTTAGGAACTGGGAACAGAGAAAGAAGCTCTGTATAATAAACAGGAATGTAAAAGAATCTCAGAACAAAAATAAAGAACCTTTTTATGTCCAGAAAGAGCTGAGTAGCTCAGTAGTAAGGTACAGCTCCACTCTTCGCTCAGGTTAGAAGTGGGTAACCTCCATTTCTGTGTGTTCAACCTGAACCGTGCCGTGGGTTTTGAACCGTGCACCAGAGCACACAAATTAAACAAAGCCTGTTACTCTCTCCTGGGCATTTTATAACATGTGGGCATCTGCACTTAGGGCAATTTGAAAAACCAAAATGCCTAGGTTTGAACTCATATTTAAACTTCTGATGTTTCAGGCGATGACTGCTGAATAAAATTACATTCGGAATTCTGAGAGTACCGTGGTTTCCCTCTCACTCTGATAAACAGAAGGAGAAGAGCTTATTTTCTGACAGCAGTGCTTTGTCCGAGAGTCCTACTGAGCTGGGAAATAGCAGAAACTTAAAATTGCAAGGGAAAAAAAAAGGGCAGGAAAGGACCTCAGGAGGTCAGTGGGTCTCTCCTCTGCCTCAAGCCAGAAAATGCTGCTGAAACCTCTCCCGACAGATATTTGTGTAACCTCCTGAAGCCCTTCAGCAGTGGAAGCTCTGCACCTTCCCTGGGCAATCAACTCCAGCACTTCAAAATACCAGCTTTAAAGACAGGCTTTCTAAAGTCTAACCTGAATCTTTCCTGCTGCAATTTAAGCCCATTTCATCTTCACTTGTTCACCAGGGGTATGAAGAATAAATTCTTCCCTTATTCTTTGCTTTTTTCATCTTTGAAGATTATCTTGCCATCTCTTCTTCAGGCTAAACAGTTCCTGTGTATTCATTTTACCTTTATGCCATGTTTTGAGGGTTGCTGATAGTCTCTGTTGCTGTCCTCTGGATGCCTTCCTGCTGATCCACGGTTTTAAAGTACATCATTAAAACCCAGATGCACGTGTGGCCTTATTGATGGAAGGATCACCCACATGCCCCATGGCTGATATTGTACTTACACTTCCCCATACATTTGCTTTTTTTTCTCCGCCTGGCATTGCTGAATCATGCGTGGCTCTTCCATCGGCTATAAATTTCCCAGTCCTTCCTGCACATCTGCCAAGGCAGTTGTTCTCCATCCCACAGTTATGGATCACCCATCCTAGGTGCAGCCTTAACGCTTGTCCTTATTCAATCACAGACCAGTTTTTTCAGCTTGATTCTCCAATTTGTCTTGTTTGCCTGGCACACAGACTATGTCCTCCAGCATATTTGGAGAGCTTCCCATCATGACATAGCTCGCCACCTCCACAAGCCTAACCTCTATTCTGCTATCCATGTCACAGAATCATTCAGGTTGGAAAAGACCTCCAAGATCATCTAGTCCAACTGTCTACCCAACATTATTGTAATGTCATTAAAGACCACATCAGATGACAGCAGGTATAGAACAGGTCCCAAGGCAGATGCAACTCACCCACCCTTTTGGTTTTGACATATATCTCTTGGTGACTGGCACCCCACTGCTCCAGTGTGAGTCCAGCACCTTGCTCTGAACTGCCCGTTCTGGTGGGAGCTTCAAGTCTCCTTCTTCTATCCCTCCTCATTTCTTTGCCTCCTGCTGCTCTCAGCATTCCTGCTGGGCACTGACTTGCTTTTTGCTACTTTACCCCACCCTGTGGGTCTCAAAAAAAGCCACGAAGCTCCTCAGAAACACGTTCTAAGCAGCAAAGGGACTTAGAAGTTTTGCACTGTGTCTTTATCCAGCCCTGCTCACTAAGAGTTGGCCATGAAGCAAGGATTTGTTTCAGGCATCTGGTTTGTGAGATACCAAAATGCTGTCTCTCTCCCCCCCCCGCCCCTTTTCCATTTAAATGCTAAATACTGTAAAGAGGAAACCTCTCTGAAAACAAAACAAACAAGAAACAGTCTGAAAACTGGGAAGTTAAAATCCATCCAAATGTCAGCTGTGTATGAAGAAGCCACTTCAAGCCAGGATTAAGTGCAAAACTGGGCTGTAAAGCCTGAAATCAGGTAAACTACTCAAAAATGTAAAAAACTCCAAAATCCTTCAGAGTCCCAGACTCATCAGGTTTCAGAGTTCAAGCTGCAGTTTTGGAATAAATTTCAAGATAAGCTGGATCCCAGTTCCCGAGTAGGTACTGGCCATGTTACTTGAGTTTTATGAGGTGCAATTTTCAAGAAAGTCTGGACGTCATTGCCTTGACTACTGGGTTTCATGTGATTGCCTCTGGACTCCCGTCCTCATCCAGACCCTGATTATTATGAAAGTCTGTCTCTCATTCCAAAAGAAAGCTAGACCTTCAATTCAAAGGGGTTCTGGACTTCATTTCTTACACTAGCTTGAGCCCAGCTTCCTGAGCAAACACTGGATTGTAACTACACACAGTATTCATCAGTGTTTCATCACCGTCCAAGGTACCCTAGAAAGAGCTTTGACTAATATTAGGGAAGATGAATCAATCCTTGGAGATCTTGGTTCCTCCCCACTCACTACAGAGAGCGGTTGGAGTATCTAGCTTAGAGTTTATCCCTTATTTTTGGACACCTAAATTAGGGCAGATGTTTCCTAACACAGCAGAGAAACCCAGAACAATCTGCCAGGTCAGACTGAAACTTCTATCCTGCCCTTCTCCAAGTGCCTTGGAGGAAGCCACCACCCAGGTCCCTGGGCTTCTCTATACCACAGATTCCCCTAAGGTGTATTTTCTATATTTTTATTAGTTTTATTTAGTGGAGTTGTTATCACCCAGCTATCTCTTCTCCCCCTGTCCCTTGGTGGTAAAGATAAAGTGAAGGTCAGGCTATTTTGCAAACAATAAAGACCTTATTAAACTTGTCAAAGAACAGTGGGAGCTTTACCCCAGTGCTCAGCTAAATTTCCCTTGGAAATGTCACCAGCCCATCGAGGCACAGAATCAGAAGGTCTCTGTTTAAATTATGTATGCAACTTCCTGATAATTACGTACCCTAAGGAATATCATATTCACAAAGATGTAGGCTTGGAGGATTTAGGGGGAGGAAGCTGAGAAGGAGTTTGGAAAGATAACAGCTTGATTTACTTGAAAAGAAAGCACATCACATGCCATTCGTTTAAGATGTTCTGGGGTTTTTTGGTTTGGTTTTTTTTTTTTTTTTTACAACACAGTCAGTCTGCTATTATGTTCCCTGCCACACAGAACACTTAGTATAAACCCAGCTGTAAGTTGTATACAAGGTGAATGATCACAGTTACAAAATCATCTGCTAGGAAACCATGTATTGCTATGGGGGAGTGGAGCAGGTTGGGATGAAGAAAAGATCAGGGTGAGGGGGAGGATTTGGGCAAATGTAATTCAGTAAGCCTGTTGGAGAAACACATTTTCCTGTGAAAATCAGCACTGTTCATCCTTCTAGTGGCATCTGAGCATGTTTGCAGCCACACAACTCCTATTATAGGAGCAAAGGCTGCAGCAAAGTCATGCCACCACATGCCTCTGCTCTGCTGGCATCCACTGCTAAATATCATGGCTGAACAGCAGCTCCTCATGCCTTGCCTCAACTCATCAAGAAGTGTGAGGCCATCTCCCAGGACCCATGAAGCCATCCTGGCCCTCACAAGGAGATGGAGCCACTCAAGACCAAAGCCAGGCAGGATTTGCAGAAAGCTTAAGTATTTCTTTGGATAGAAAGAAAATCCAGCCTTATATTGGAAAGCTAAGTACTAACAATGAGGTAGTGGTGGAAAACTACAAGGTTTTTAAGTCAGACTTGGAGGAAATTAACTTCCTGAGGCTTCTTGAGCTTTCCCCCTTGCAGCTGAGTTTGGGCTTCAGGCAGATTTAGGCACTGGGATTAGAGCAACCAAACAAAATTAATTCACCCTGTCCTGGGAGACTCAGTAACATCAATATGGATTCACCAAACATTTTGTTGTAACTAAGTCTGCTTCTTTCGCAGGAAAAAAACCCCAACCAATAAACGAGTGTTAAACAATTGTCTGGTGTCTAGTCTGGTATATTTCCATTATAGAATCACAGATTCATTAAGGTTGGAAACAACCTTCAAGATCATCAAGTCCAACTGTCTGTTAAACATTATCATGACCACTAAACCATGGCCTGAAGTGCCATGTCTACACATTTTTTGATCCCCTCCAGGGATGGCGACTCCACCCCCTCCCTGGGCAGCCTGTTCCAAGGCCTCACCACTCTCTCAGGAAAAAAAATTTTTCCTCATGTCCAACCTAAACCTACCCTGGTGCAACTTCAGCCTATTTCCTCTTGTCCTATCACCAGTCATCTGGGAGAAGAGACCAACACACACCTCACCACAACCTCCTGTCAGGTGGCTGTAGAGAGCAATAAGGTCTCCCCTCAGCCTCTTCTTCTCCAGGCTAAACAACCCCAATTCCCTCAGCTGCTCCTCATAAGACATTTTCTTCAGACCCTTCACCAGCTTTACTGCCCTTCTCTGAACTCACTCCAGCACCTCAATGTCTTTTTCACATGAGATTCTTCTAAAAACAGCCACCTCATTGAGAACTCCAGTAACTAGAACAAAGACTCCTCAAACTGTCTGCCAGGACACCCTGCAACACTTTGCTGGGGAAGGATCACCAGGGTGAGTCACAGGCAGAAAATAATGTGGTCCCATTGAGGTCAGGGGGGCAATTCTCAGCTGAGAATTGTCAGCTCTGCTTTCTGAACACAACCCATCAATTCCCACCTCTGGAAGGTCTAACCTGACTATCCTCATACCATTTGGCAATAGATAAAATACTTTCGGGCAAAACTTGTTTTTTCTAATACAAACCTCTAGGTTGGGATTGATCAAACAGGCTCTGGAACTTCCCCTAAAAGTAGTTGAAAAAGAAATGGAACAGAAAATAAGAAAAGCTTAAAAAAAAAAAAAAGAAAAGCAATCTGCTATTAATTTTTTCAACTTTTTGCTTCACTGGAAAAATTGAAAAAATTTCAATTCAGGTTAACACAAAATGTATTTTTTTTTCCATTTGGCCATTGAACCAAAAAATGTGTAGTCTCTTGGCTCTTACTGGCACCTATTTTTGTTCAATTGTTTTGGTTCATTGCCCCTATTTTCAAGAGACAGCTACAGCTTTCTAATTGTATCTGCTGTGTTCGTGAAGACATTGCGCAGAAGACTGGCTACTCTGGATGATTATAGCTTATTTTCTTTTAGCCTAGGAAAAAAGAATAATCATTGGTCCACACTAGCTATAATTTGTGTCTCCTCTCTAAGTTCAGATCCACCAAGTATTCACATTTAATGTCATTATCCAGGAATCCCAGCCTGAGTGCTTCATTTTATGAAAAAATATTCTCTTAGAAAATGCCTTTTTCTGATGAGTGAGATGTTGCTCAGGAAGATGTTGACTTCAATCACACTTTATTTGAAAAAAAACCCCACAGAGTGGGACTGTTTTGATTTTCCATTTGAAGTGATTTTTATTTTAGCCTTTTTTTTTTCTTTTTCTTTTTCTTTTCACCATTGGTATTAAAATGATATACAGTCTTAAAAAGTAAAACAGGAGAGAGACATTTCAGTCATTAAACCCAAAAGATTCGAGTGATCCCCAAAGCTATTGTGTCTACACAGAATTTTACGGGATTTATGGGGGAAAAAAATTCCCATCTCACAACTGAAAAAAAAAAAAAAAAAGACAAATTTTTCAGTGTCCCAAGAGCAAGCAAAATAATTCCTACACAAAAATCCCTATGAGGAGAAAAGCCACCTGAGTCCAAAGTCAACATGAGACCTGTACGGCATGGGGGGGCTTAACTTGTATAAACTGTCATGGAATCTGCTCATCACCAGCATGGAGCTGGGCTCTGGTGTCAACCAAGTAAAAGGAGGTACTTCCAGTGACTCTCCCTACCACACAGGAAAGGCCATCCTGTGGCACATCAGTGCATCAGTTCATACACCAGCACCAAAACACATCCCATTTCAGCCTGTGCTCCCAAACTGAGCTGTGTTTGGGGGGTCACCAGCACTGCAGCCAGAGGGGACCAGTGCACAGCAGCTCTGCCCATGGGGCACAACCCTCTTCATGTCCCCTGAATCCAACCTGTGAAAGATCTTCCCTGGCCACCTTATGTCATCGTTTCTTGCCCTCCTGCTTAGACCGCCTGGCACTGCTGTAGCCTGAAGCCCAGGCCACCACCTCTTCTGCACCTCCCAAAATGGCCTGAGCAAGCCACCCTAAACCTCACAGTGCTGCTCTTGCTGCGCTTCTCTTCTCTTTGCATCTCCCTCACCATACCACATCATTTTCATGGATAATAAATACTCCATTTCTCCCCTCACCCCTTAGATCTCTGCCTTTTTTGCTCACCTCCAATGCTTTGACAGGTACTCTTCCCCCCAACCTTTTGTCAAAACATTGGCTTTGATTTGAGCTGAGGAAAATAAAAATTGACATGTGATTGACAGCAGCCCAAACAGCCGCACAGGTTGACAATGAGCAAATAAATAGAGACACCAGCGCGGTCAAACGTGTTGCTGACACGTCGAGAATAACGAGCTGGAAGAGTTGCTTTCTACGGGCTGGGTGCTGAAGGCTTCTGCTTTGTTAGCCGAGTGACTTAGGTAATTTGTTGTCCTTTCAGGGCAAATTTTGAGTCATAGAATCACAGAACCATAGTATGGCTGAGGCTGGAAGGGACCTTAGAGATCACCTCATCCTACCTCCCTGCCATGGGCAGGGACACCTCTCAACTAGACCAAATTCCTCAAGGCCTCATCCAGCCTGGCCTTGAACACCTCCAGGGAGGGGCATCCAGGACCCTGCTGGGTAATCTATTCCAGAGTCTCACCACCCTCCTAGCAAAGAACTTTTTCCTAGGATCCAATCTAAACCTATTTTACCTCAGTTTAAAACCATTTCCCCTCATCCTGTTGCTGGACACCCTTGTGAAGAGTCCCTTTCCAGCCTTCCTGTAGGATCCCTTCAGGTAGCGGAAGGCAGTTATAAGATCTCCCTGGAAAGTCCCACATCTACAAATGTTTTCTAACAGTTCCCTGCCCCTTGTCCTCTCCTGGTATTGATCTTAAAATTCTTCAAGTACTTGGGGAAACCTGTGGAAGAAAGATAGAGCAGAGCAACTGCCTGTCTTCTGCTCTGCAGCAGCTCCAATTTTCCTGCTCTCATCAGGTGGGCTCAGTTTTCAAAGGGTTCTGAGCCTGCCAGGGAGGACACAAAAAGTGTGTGCAAACATTTGTGGGTGCAAACGAGGACTACTTCTGTGGTGGAAAGAATAAAGGGATTTGGAAGCTCCATTTTCTCCTTCCTTCTTCAGAAAATGAACTTGCAGACAGAGAAAAATAATTACCCGTTCCATCTTAATTACCAAGAGGAGAATTTCTTTTGATTCACAACACGAAGCCTTTCAAACAATTCTCTGCAAATTACGTGGGTGAACTAAACCCCAGCAACTTCTCAGAGAGCCACCACCAGCTCAATCTAGGGAGAAAAAAACCCTGCTTTTTTCTCATGTGCCACTGTCCAAGTGCCCAGCTTCAGATGGGCCTGGTTTGGGAAAGAAGGGACATTTTGCATTCCAAAAATAGCACCATTTAGAGTTGTGTCAGGGTCAGGCTTCCCTTAGTCAAAGGACAACCTTTTCAAAAGCTCTCACCTAAATCCTCACCACATCAGGACGTCATGATAGTTAATTACAGCAGCACAGCTCAATGTCTGCCCTGTCACGTGCGTCCTGCTCTGCCAGTATCTGCCTGGGATAAACCTCACTGGAATTTAGGGGGTTATACTGAGCCATCCACCTTCAGACTGCACTTAGGCCTGTGACATTAATCACAAGCTATCTATCTTCTAACAGGTGGACCAACCTGCAGTTTTCACATGTTCTTAGGTATAAGTGATACGTTCTCAGGTTGGGGCTTGTCTTTATGATGGCCAGAGGATGGCCATGCCCAGCAGCAATACGTCCAACAGCCCTCTGCCCCTTGGGCAACAACAGCCTTGTTGTTACTGAGGGACATGGCAAAGCACTGGGGAGAAACTCTCTCCTTCCACTCTCCAGCAGCAGCCACTGCCTTGCACACACTCACCAGTGTCCTCCCATTCTGCACTGGGACCTCAGACATTGCCGCAGTGCCAGGATAAAATGGCTTTTTCATTTGCACTTTCACAATAAGGCTTTTTCCTCTCAGAAACCTGCTGTTCTTCTTGTGGTTGACACTTTCACATAACAGTGAAGGTCTCAGGGCTCCCAGGGGTGCAGCAAGAACAAGGGTTATTGGGTTTTCTTAATAACAGCCAAAAAGGTGATAGCTTGGAGCTCCTGGGAATCCCTACTGGTGCCAAGCCTGGGGGGGATCCCCAGACTAGGTGCTGAATTTGGGGGGCACTGAGAGCCCCAGCAGGCTGTGGGGCCCCTCCTATGGTCTGGGTACAGATGGACCCTTATGCACTAATCCAAGCCTAGGATATTGCTTGGTTTCCTGTCCAAAATGGGATCCGCAAACTGTGGGAGAAATCCTGACCCATCAGTTGCTAGATACAATGCCCTTCCTCTGCTCTCAGCACAGGGTGCTGCCAAGTGACGAGGAGCGGTCAGTGGGCACGTTCAGCTCCCTGCAAGCTCCCAACTTTCCTCCTCACCCGTGATTCTGCTTTGAAATAATTCATCAGATCACTTTCCCAAAGAATCGTGTGCGAATTGATTTGCCACCCTCAGACGCCGGGCTGTTGGTTTTCTTGTTGGTGTTGCTGCAGTGGTGGTGGTGGCATTTTTTGTTGTTGGGTTGTTTTTGGGATTTTTTTAAACAAGTGTATAAAAGAAATTCAAGCTGTGCTGCTTAGTTTCAGAGACATGTAGGGCAAGCCAGTCCTCTGTGCCTCCAACCCCACTTACTGAGAGTGCTATTTGCAGAGATTCTTTAAAGCTGGAAATCAATGTGTAGCTACTGTTTACCATGAAAATGAACATTTCAGCCTCTTACACTAAAAGGAAAAGAAATTTTCTAGTCACCTGCCATTTAAATAGCATCTTGCACACAGCCACTAATTTCATGCAAATCTCATATGGCTTCCTTGTATTTGTCATTTCAGTGCATTTTTTGTGTCTGTCATTTTTATGCTAATGATCCTGCTCCATTGCTACCCAGGGCTTTATACCTATCACTTCAATGATACTAGTAATTACACAGTTATGTGTGTGTATATATATAGGTGTGTGATCAGTGCACTCAGCTCTGTCACCTCTCTTTTATTGCTGCCTAAGAGAAGTGAGTTCTCACTGTCAGCCTGACAGGGGGGTTTTGTTTGCGATGGCTTTTCTGCAACTCCGAGTCTGATCAATATGAAAAAAAAAAAAAAAAAAAAAATCAGCAAATATTCCAGGTGGCAATAAACAAAACCCTGTAGATTTGGGGAAAACCTGAGGACAAGAAAATAAGGACACAAAGCCTTGCTCTGGTATTCAGTAGAAATGGCTCTTCTGTAACCCACTGGTGCCAGGCATGCACCTCTTCCACCAGCACACCCCATCCTGGCTGTGTCCACACTGAGAGCCTTGAGGACTGATTGCTCAGAATCCATTTGGCCAAGGAGAGAGCAGATAAATCTGTACAGAGGGAAGGGGAAGAGAGGTGCAAGAGGCCCTAATTTCCACTTACAAGTGGAGAATATAAGAGAAGAACATGGAGAATCACAGTGTGAAAAGATGAGAAGCAGCTGAGATAATTCTTTATAGAGATAGAAGAGGGAAAGCAGCACAGAGAGCCCTGGACACCCTTTGCTGGTTTTCTCTGACACTAATTGCCTTGCTGAATGTTTTTCCCATGACTCACTGAACACATCCCTGGCAGCACAAACTTTTAAGTCTGCTCAGAGAGCTGCCAGAGGCTTAGGAGAGGTGATGGGCTTTGCTGGGAGGAGAGGCTGGGGAACTCCCTAACACACCCAGGCTGTCCAGAAAGATGTGAAGAGCCCACCTGACTTCTTGTTCTCTTAGGTCCCTTCTGATCCCTCAGCCAACATGAATCAGTCTGGTCAACATCAGCAGCAACTGCTCTGCTGCTCCTTCCTACATCATTTCAAAATAATTTCTCCCTGTGGTACCAGAGTGAGTCCCAATCCCAGTTTGCACTGTTGTAAATGAAGTCCAACCCAAATGTTTCTGCAACAGGCTTCCAAGTCCAGGGCTCTTGATGTGGCCCCTCTGGATCCTCTTCCCACGATCACACACACACGCCATCAAATTGCCTCAGGACGACTCTCTGCAAGGGGACCGAGTAAACTCAATGACAGCCTGAAATGAAACATGACACGCAATCATTTCCAAGCACGTTGAGAAGAGATTAACGTGCAGCCCTGAAAAAAAAAAGAGAAAGTTTAATTTTGTCCTCAGTGCTCTTGACAGAAGAATCATCTGCAACTTACTCAAACTCCAGTGAAAGCAGAGATGAGCAGCTGATGGCTTCAGCCTCCTTATGGATCAGGCCCCTGAAAAGCAGCTGGGAATGAGGATGACTCCTCTACCCTTCTGCTTTGATAGAGATAAGGCTGAAATATACTTCAGATTAGGAGGCTTTCAGGCTGCTGGGAAGCGACTGGTAATGCTGCAGAGGATGCGAGTACAAAATGTAAACAGCAACATGGTGAGAAAATAATTGAAAAGTGTCTGCCAGGCAGAACAAGGCAGCTAAGAGAGGTCAGCCCCTGCACTGGCTTCTGCCAGGGGTATGCAGAGAAACCTCAGGGATCCTCGCAATTAAAACACTGGCACCAAAGAGTTACTGTCTGCATTATGGAAACATTTCAGAACTTGAAGCAAAATCAGGCACCTTCTGTACTTGGCACTGCACAGACATGTAAAGAGAGAGAATAAACAAAGAGCTTAAATAGGCAAAACCTGGGAAAACTGAGGCACAGAGCAGCAGGTGACCTGCTGAATGATTTTGGAGCAGCCCATCTTTTCTTCCTGCTTCTCAAGCCAATGCCTTACACATTTGTACTGCTCTTTGGAATGGCTGAAACATGCACCATCCATCACCCCATCACCCTGCAGACACACAAGCCCCAGGGGAGCACAGGAACCCCACAGAGTGGGATGCACCCACAGCATCTCGCTGCAGGACAAGTCAGAGAGGGAGCAGGAGAGCTGCTGAGATTCAGGATTGAGCATGACCTGCTCATCCAGGCCCAATTGGCCCGAGAAACAAAAAACCTCCAGTCCTTCAGAAGAGACGGGTCTTGCACCGCAGTGCAGTTCAGATCTTGTTTCAGATCTTGCTCCCTGATCTACAAGTTCAGACAGCTCTTGTGCTGTCCAGGCCCTGTATGCTTATTAAAGTCCACCAACAGGCCCTCATGAGTGTGCAAGAGAGAGAGACTTTTAATCTGAACAGGAAAGAAGCCAGAAAACAGTGTTTGGGCTGATTTGCATCAAACCAATAAGCACCATCAGCCCCGGTTGAATTCAGATGAGGCACTTGAGGTACTGAATGTCAATTCAGGGGATACAGAGAAAAGCCAGCAAAGTATCTCCACAAAGGCTGATGTCTAATGACACCACCTCCTACTTTTCCACTTTTCTGGCTGTTCCAGGCTGTGCTGACCCATTAAAAAGCCACAGGACTCTTCCCTGACTTGTGATTTCTGGCCACACCAAGATGGGGCTGATCACTACCAGTGTGTTTTCCCTGCAGACAGGGTCTAATGCACCAGGTAGAAACAGTCAGCAGAAGCGTGCAGCAGTGGAGAACCTCCAGAGGTGGGGAGGGGGTGTTGAAGAGGCAGAGCCAGGTCTTGCTGCACCACCTGTACCTACTACAGCCTTTGCAGCACCATCTCCAGAAGAGAGGGTGTAGGGTCAGTGATAGACCATTGTCTGTAAGTTGCTCTGGAAAGAACAGAGCTAAACTAGGATTTCTTGTAGATTCAGCTCTTGACCGGATTCTCTAGTGTCTAATATAGGCTCACACTGAACCACAAAGGTGACGACTCACTGCTACCAACTTCCTCTCCAAGCTGACCAATGGGTTTGTAAACCTGTAACAGAGAGACCCGGGTGCTGCACTGGCACACACACACGGAGCATGACGGCACAGTCTACCTTGCCTTAAGCAACCATCTTTAAAAGTTGCTTTTCTTGCTTTGCTTTTTAAAGATACACTTAGTTCCTCTCAATTTTTTTTTTTTTTTTTATGCATAAACTGTACAATCTGAGCAATTTGCACTAATGATCAAGAAGCACATTGGGGAAAAAAACTCCCAAACTCTTAAGTTCAACAGTTCGACAAATTAATTATGTACACAGCCATAATTCCCTTAGGAAAAGGCCAGGTAATGTATCAAATAATGTCTTTTGCTCATTCACTTGACAAGTATGATTTATTTTTAATATTTGCCCTAATGTTTTCCAGCATTCCATCAAACATGCTTCACTACATACTTTGCAAAAGTCCAGCAACGTTTAGTAACAAGAGACAACGTTGCATTTCCGTGCTACTGCATCTATGTCATAAGAGATGAAGGAAGGAGAAAAGGTGGCAAGAAAGGAGGATAGATTTTTGCGAGTGCCAAGAAAGGCAGAGTGTTAAGGCTTCATTCAATTATTATAGTCAGCAAAAGGTTAAAAAAAAAGGAGCATCTTTAGAATACCTCCAAGCCTGTCTGTCTTCTTTCTTAAAGAGGAGAGAAAGAAAGAAACTAAATACAAATGAAATTAAATGAAATGAGTTCCTGGACTGCTTAGTATGGTATTTTACCCCCATTTAAAATATCCCTCAGGAGACTAGGCTGATTTAATAAGCCTAAGAGATGTTGCAGTAAGGAGCGAACTGCCTCGATGAAAGCACAACTTCTCTGGGTCTGCATTAACCTGGGAAACTTGTTCCAGCTTCTGAAAAGGAATCTTTTAATCCATTCTTGAAATGGAAAGAAAGAATCAGGCAGAAGACATTTAGAAAGGTAGGGGTGTGTGTGGTGGTGGCGGTGGAAACGATAGGCAAACTCAGACAGCTCTGCGATGGAAACGGCTCTAATCATGGTGTCTAATTGCAAAGCAAAGCTACCTGCCACAGTTTAACCAACGAATTGAACCTGAAGACAGACACCTGAAGTCAGAAGGAAGGACTTTTTTCTCTGTGTTCAGTGTTGCAGTTTGTGGTGTCTGACAATCTGGTTCTCTGCACACCACAGCATCCCAGCCTAGAGACCATTTTAACTTGCATTTTAAAGTTTTATGTGCTGCCTGAACCTCCCACAAGGTTCCTCTGTGAGGCTGAATTATGGAGCCCCCCCAATGAGCTGCCCTCCAAGATCTTCCTAGACAAAAGGAAATAACTCACGTCTGAAGATGTCCAAACTTGCATGACTATAAACCGTCATGAACTCAGCTCCCAGGCTGCTGACAGCATACATGGTTGTGGTCCTCCCTGAGCCTTCTATGATGAAGGCTGTTGGATTCCCAATTCCAGCAGCTAAGTAGGGGAAGGGACAGACTTTCCTTTCTCCTGCCAGAAGAGGGGAATAACCCCCTCCTAGTCTGTAGTGAATGCTGTTGAGATATATTAAACCTTTTGCAGAATCAGTATCTGTTGTGAAGAAACTTTAAGCCCCTCCAGCATCTGCCCTGAGCCATGGAGGCCTTGATAGATCTTCTCTACCCATTCCCCCAGAAGCCACCAAGAACTCTCAGAACTCCTGCTCCAGCAACCCCAGTTCCCAACCAAAACCACACTCATCCTGATCCGACTAGAGCCTGGGTGGGGAAGATGTCGAGCACAAACCACCCACCTGGACATGATTTGGAGATCAGGAGAAGAAAGGCCAGCTGCTTCACAGCCCTTTTTGCAGCCCTTGTAATTACAGCCCCAAATGATCTCAGCTGTCATCGTCTGAGTGTAAACTGCCATCCCTCCTACACCCTCCCAGCTCTGGCTGTCTTGCACAACACCCAGTTTGGAAACATGGGTTTTCTGAATGCATCTAGGAAGGCACAGTTTGGTTTACTGTCAGAAGCCTCCTGGTGTGTTGCGGCTCCAAGAAGCTGTTCATGGGGGAACAGCCTGTGTAAGGCTCAGAGGATGCATCTGAAATTGTTCACATCCTGTCTTTTCTCACTGATGATGAACACGAGCATCTCTGCACACACTGATAAATTCCTGACCTTGGAAGAAAAACCTAGGAGCCAGATGGGAAAACATATGATTTTTGTATGTTGGACCATTTCTGTCACTTACTGCAAAGAAACAATTACTGCGAAGAAACAATGTCAGTGGGCTTTTATTTCACCCAAATAAATAACAAAAAAGCTTCCATACTCCAGAATCCAGCCACATGAAATAACTGGTTTTCTGATTTTTTTTGTTTGTTTTTGTTTTTGTTTTGGTAGTTTTGGTAAATTTTTCACGAAAATGTTTGCCTGCAATTCTCCTGTCACAGGTATATGGTTATGAAGGAAGAGGATTTGGTGATAATAGCAGAAAGCCACAGTAGGTAGAAGATGAGTATATGGGCTCCACTCCTTGGCTTTTAAGTTTGGGTGAGCTCAGAATGCTCTTGTGGGACATGAGAAGTTGTCTCGACTTTGTCTGGAGGGTGCCTCAATATCTTGGCTTTACCTACTCCAGTTTTCACCCAAGCAGCATCTCATGACACAGGCACAGATTTCCTCCCTCAACAGCACAGTATCTTGTGCATAAACCATCCCTCTGTCCCAGTGTTCAACCAAGGATGGGGAGAAGGCTGGTAAACCTCTGCCCTAACCTCCAGAAGGGTCTGCACTGAGTGTGGGGAAAGGGGGTGAGGGGATTTTACATTTACAGCCCTATTTTTAAAAGTGCCACTCAAAAGCCATGGAAAGCTCCTCCTGTTCAGTGAGGAGCTATTCATGTGCACAGCTTCTCTTAAGTCAGGAAAGATGCTGGCTGGGAAACCTTCATTTATCTTCTTGAGTGTTTACTCACAGGAGTCACCCAAAGAGAATCCCCGCACAGCTGGTACTTCTGAAATCAGGTTATTTATCTTGGTGGCTAAATGTGGATTTAGAGACCTCCTTTCCCCCCCCAGCTTTGGAAAGTTTTAGTGAAAACTTGTGATACTCCACATGTCTCTGCTCTTGTAGACCTGTTTGTTAGTCAAACGCTTTCATCTAAAAAGTTCTGACTGGAAAAAACAGAAGACCTGTGCCGCGATTAAAATCTCCACCAAAAAAAAAGTCAATTTCTGCTTAAATATTTCATTTTTAAAAACCAAAGTAATCTGTAAGTTCAGCAGCAATATCAACAACAAACTGCTAAAAGGTCTGGATTTATAAATATACTTAGGAGAAATATTTCAATTTCTAGTTCAACTTTTGCGAGACGCGGCGCATAACAAAAAGCCAACCCAGACACACTATGAAAAATCAATGCTCGTTTCAGGCTGCAGACTTTCATGAGCTCCACCGGAGTGAAATGTAAACCTGTGCATGCCAATGGTGAGTTGTGACAATGCTTCTTGTCCAGTAAATGCAAAATCCTTCATCAACGGGACAAGAGGGAGCTTATCTGAACTGCATGGACAAAGATTCAGATAGTAACACCATGTAGCAGTGATACCACTAAGGGCAGTGAAGAAGATATCCATGGAGAATGTGCTGCTTCCATCACTGAGGAATAGAATAGGGAAAATATCTGCCAGGGACAATATAAGTAGCATTGATCCTGCTGTGGATAGAGAGATGGAGTAGATGACTTTTTAAGGGTGTTCCCAGACTTATTCTTCTAGCATTTCATGATCTGTTAAATATCAGTAAATAAATATTTGATCACACAGCAGCAAGGGAGTTGGGGTTAAGGGGTAAATCCTGCACCTTGCTCAGAGCCTCTGGGATAGAAATACATGCGTTGCTTCATTTCATGTCAGGACTACACAATGTGAATGGCAAAACGCTTCTGCGTCTGGGCTAGGACTCATTTATAATCGAGATGTCTTTGACTTGACAATGGTTAATGATGCTTTGATAAGGCTGATTGCTGGTGAGGGGCGGAGGAGGCTCCCCTGAGCAATGTGCTGACGCACGAGTGAAAACAGGGGATTAATTGATGTTTTTATTCTTGAGGTGCTCAGGGGTTTGTCCCTCCCCTCCCCCCCTCCAACTTAGACTTAATATGACATTTCACTGCAGGTACTGACGGAGATCTCTGGCCGTGACAGCTCCATTACCCAAAGCCACTGTCACTGTCCCCACCTGGCCCGGCAATGCTGCTGCTCTTCTCATCCCACTGCTGGGGTGAGTCACCATATGACTGATGCTGCTGGTGAACATTTCCTAGAGACACAGGGGAGACCCTGCTGCGCAAACTCCCGTCTCTGTTGTCTGTCCCCACGCTGAATTAAAGACGGGAAGAAAGGAAGGATTGTGCTCTCTCATGTCTCCGTGACTTAATCTTGTAAGTCCCATTTAACATAATTTAGACCCATGAAGCTTAACTCCTATTTAGCTTCATTAGGAGCTGAGAGCTTTGAGCATCTTTGACATGGCCTGACTCTTAGGGACCTGTCTGTCATTTTATGTAGTAAAGTGCCCAAGATTTAGATGCTACTGAGATCCTCGCAAACATGATTTAGCTGCCATGTCCAAGTCTACAGGGCTCTCAAAGGTGAGAGCCTTTAGTCTACATTGCTACTGGCTCAGACCTGCCTCACCTCAGAGATATCTTTATGATTCCTTACTAATTTGCAGGGCAGGGGGGAGGGGAAACAGCAGCACTTCCCCATCAAACCAAATCCAAAATTAGAAACCCCACGAAAATCCCCATCTGCCTAGAGGCTGAATTATCTCCAGTGGAAACAAACTTAGCTTTGCGAACATAAATGATCAGAGCTTCATAAAGACTGAGTCTAATTGTACAAAGTGGTGATTAGACAATTTCCTCTGGGGATATGAGGTTTCCTTCCGAAAAAGCGACACTGGGGCAACCTCTAGTGGAGGCAGGAGCTGCCTCGTGCCGCATAGTAGAGCCTGGCTGAAAGACTTGGCTTTCTGCCTTGTGGCTGGAGCCTGGACCCTGCCCCAGCTCCCCACAAAACCTCTACTCCCCTCTTTGTAACAAGTGACAAAAAGAGGCAAGGTCCTTCAAGAGCAGAGCTTGAGTGCTGTGCAAGATGGGCAAGCAGCATCTTTGAGCGCAAACGCGGCAAGACCCGTCTTGGTGTCCAAAGAAGAATTTCATCCTCAGAGCTATTTAAAGCCTTGCTTCTACTTTTTTTTTTCTTTTTTTTTTTTTTTTTTTTGTTTTTCAGGGTCTTTTCAGGAACAGTCCAAAAGGACTTCTACTCGGTTTTTTAAGAAAAAAACCAAGAAAACATCCACCCCCCCGCAGCTGCTGTCACATGTCTGTTTGGAGAGAAGCTCTGGGAACAATTGAAGCCATAGCATAGCACTCTGAGCCCAAGACAGGAACCAGAAGCCAGGCAAGAAATTATTACTTCTCCTTCTATTCCATTATGCTTTATGCTCAAAGACTTAAATGATCAATGCTGTGTTAATAAATTTCATTTGGCTCATTTAATAGATGACTTAGTAGAGGAGTGAGTTTGGCCATGACCAGTAATGAATTAGTAACTATGTAAGTAGCACATTCCCTTACAGAAATACTTTATACCGGCCTAATTCTTTATTCCAAGGGAAACACGGACGCTCTGCAGGACTGCGCTGCTTCTTTTCGAGCATAGGTGTAGCTTTGATTCGGAGACAGGTATAAAATGTTCCTTTAGGACACAGGTTGAATGAGGTTCTGCTACCAGACACTGCCAGAGAGCCGAACTTCAGAGCCAAGACTCTACATCCCAACTGGCCTGAGTCCTCCCGTTGTGTTTCCTCACTAATGACACTAATTTCCTTGTGCTTTGCAGCGTGTGGTCTTGAGACAAGAGCTAAAAATTAAGTTTGTCAGCTTTGTTCAGTTGGATCGTAGGAGTTGCCGGCTGGCTGGCTGGCATTTGCATTGCAGCTTTTTCAGCTGCTGGCCCCAAACTCCTCCAAAAAAATATCTGTGGACGATGTAACAAATGCAGCTTGGTGGGGGTGGACATGCCGAATGCCCAGATCTTGGTCCCAGTTATTCCAGTGTTGCCAGAAGGCTTGTGGATGTTGGAGGGAAAGTGTTTTGACTGAGGAGGGGGTTACGCTGACCACCCATGGTGCTCGCTGCTCTTAGTACCTTGTGCCAGCAGGAGTTTCTTTTAAATGAGGTTTGTTCTGCAGTGAAAATAGAAGGCACTGTGCCACAAGCAGCAAAGCATCGCAAATGAAATGTAGCAAAAAAAGTCATCTGCAAAGCCCGAGTGAGGAGATCCTGTGCCTTGGGGCATGCAGGCTGGACCAGCTGTGGATCCCCCTCACATATGTTCTGCTGCCAGGCAGCAGGTCAGGACATATGTTGGTAGCAGCATCGCTGGGCAGTGTATTCTATGTCTGAGAGGAGATTTGTTTCATGTTTTAGAGAGGACAGAGGTCTGCCCAGTGCTGAGCATCTTCAGAAGGAGGGATGTCACGGACTCTCTTTCGTCACTTGAAATGCATCAGTTTTGCTTAGTTACAAGATTTCTTCTAGCACTTGAATGGCAGTTTCCCTGCCGCAGCCGCAGCCTGTTAGTTCTCACATTGTTGTCAGTGACTAACGATGATAATTTCTCCCCACTTGCCCCCTAACAGCCTCTTCTCCAGTTGCAAAAAGCACTCTTGTCTCCATGCAGTCATCTTTTCTCCAGCCTGAGCCTGCCCGTCTCTCACAGGCCCAGTTCTCCAAACCTTTTCATCATTTTTGTGGCTCCCCTACCAATGAGTACTGCTTAAGTACTCAATAAGCTGCTGTAGGTTCATGATATGCATCAAACTGCTGTAACTCGTGGAGGGCAGAAGAGGAGTTGCCCAATTGGCCTGCAGCTCACCTTGGGCTCTGAGCAGCTCTGCTCTGGAAAGCTGACCCAGAGTGGGTCAGTACTGGGGGAAGGACGTGGGTGGCACAAGCAGAGGGACACTGCTCAAATAAAGCAGGAGACCTGCTGCTGCACAAAGCTCAAACCAGATGGAAGCAGGGGAAGGATGCTCCACAAGCCTGTGCTTCACTGTCTGGATGTCCCTTAAAAGGTCTTCGGGTTGTTCTAGCCTGAAGTTAGACCAAGACCAGCCCCGCAGGAGGAACTGTAGACTGAAATAGCTGTGAGGAGCAGGCAGAAAGGCAGCCCCTGCAGAGGCAGGTGGGAAAGCATGAACTGGGGTAGGGACCATGTTACTGCAGCCCTTGGAAATGTTTTTTCAGACTCACTGCAGGAGCTGGGGGTCCCACAGCAGGACCCCACGCCAGCATTGACATTCACTGTTTGCTTTCTCCCAGCACAAATCTCTCCCACCAGTGGGTGAATTAGATCCTATATCCTGCCAGCCTGCTGACCTTTGTAGACCTCACAGGGAACCTGAGAGACCCCAGGAGGAAACGTTGATGAAAATGGAGGATTATAGTTATTTCCACATACATAGTTATTTTCCATATTTATGGAACATGAACTCCCCGAGTATCAATCTGTGCCCCCATCTAGTGGTTAGAGCTATAGAAAGAGGGCAAGAGATGCCTACAATACCCAGAAGACATCCATCCCTCTCTCTGGTGACAGCAACTCACACCACTGACTCCAGAAGGTCCCAAGTGCCCATCCAACTGTTGGCCAACTGGAGACACACAACTTGTGTTTTACCAAGTCCCAGCCAACACTCACTCCAGAAACATCAGGAAACTGAGGCAGCCCCAACCTAGCAGGGCATGTCAGCTTTTGAAAGTGTCTCTCTTCAAATCCAACAAGACCCAAGGCACAGATGCTCACTGGATCTGCTCTCCTTCTCTGTGATCACTGCACTGCAAGGACTATGTTCATAGACCCATAGAATCATAGAATCACAGAACCACAGGATCATAGAATCATAGAATCACAGATCCACAGAACCACAGAACCACAGAATCATAGAACCACAGAATCATAGAACCATAGAACCACAGACCCATAGAACCATAGACCCATAGAACCATAGAACCATAGAACCACAGAATCACAGAATCATAGAACCACAGTATCACAGAACCATAGAATTAGTTGGCTTGGGTGGGGTTGGAAGGGACCTTTCAAGGACATCTAGTGCAAACCCCTGCAGGGAGCAGGGACATCTGCAACTAGAGCAGGTTGCTCGGAGACCCAGCCAACCTCACCTGGAATGGTTTCAGAAATGGTTGGCTGTATCTCTTTCTGGGCTGCTTCTGGAAGGGAAGAAGGTACCATTTGAGGAGTCCTGAACCAGGGGCTCTACATGTTCTGCCTGACCCTGAAGATCTGCACCTGCTCCTTGACATCCTTGGGTCCTGGGACACCAGCATTGCTAATTAGCTTGGGATACTGAGAGCAGAAAACCATGCCAGGACTGCTCATAACCACACACAGCCAGCCTGGGGGCCCTGTCTGAATATGCTGCTGCTTGACAAAATGAGGTCGCTTGCCTAAAAATGGACTAAAATTGCCCCTAATTAAGAACAGGTTTCCCCTCTACCTTAAAAGACAGGGGTCAGACCTCCAGCAGAGATTTAGTGACTCAACAAAGCTATGATTTTGCAACATGGAGCAAGGGGATTCCTACTCAATAGCCCTTTTTGTCCCCTCCTCCCCTCTCCCCTATTAGTAGAAACAAAATAAAGGGCAGGATTCTGATTAAGATGCACAAACAGTTCGATTCAACAACCGATGCAATAAATGTGCTGAGTAAAATCACTGCCGCTGCTCGTTGCGGTGCTTTATGGGGCTGCTCTAAGAGTGTGAAAAACCATTTGCTGCTTGTTATTAAATGATGAAAAATGCCAAGCTCGCAAACAAACTGTGCAATGGATGTGGCTCGGCTGCCTCTAGTGAGAACATGACTGAGCCCAGAGAAGTAAGGTTGCAGGGAGAGCTGAGGTATCCCTCACCATGCTGCTGCCCTGCTGTGCTGCAGGGATTACAAAATTAGGCAAGGAGGCCAGTGGGCCCTTGGGGGGCATGAAGAAGAGTGTGACCAGCATGTTGAGAGAGGTTACCTCCCCCTCTACTCTGCACTAGTGAGGCCACATCTGGAGTACTGTGTCCTGTTCTGGGTTCCCCAGTTCAAAAGGGACAGGGAAATACTGGACGGAGTCCAACGGAAGCTACGAGGATGCTGAAGGGACTGGAACATCTCTCTGCTGAGGAAAGGCTGAGAGCCCTGGGGCTGTTTAGTCTGGAGAAGAGAAGCCTGAGAGGGGAGTTGAGCAATGTTTACAAATCTCTGCAGGGTGGGGGTCAAGGAGAAGGGGCCAGGCTCTTGTCAGTGGTGCCCTGGGATAGGACAAGGGGTAATGATCACAAGCTGGAAAACAGGAAGTTCCATCTCAACAGGAGGAAAAAATTCTTTGCTGTGAGGGTGACAGAGCCTGGATGACTTGGCTACAGAAGTTTAGAATCATAGAATCACAGGGGTTGGAGGGGTTGAAAGAGACCTCTGGAAATCATTGAGTCCAACCCCCCTGACAGATCAGGATCACCCAGGGCAGGCCACAAAGGAACAGATCCAGGTGGGTCTTCAGAGTCTCCAGAGGAGACTCCACAACCTCTCTGGGCAGCCAGGTTCTGTCACCCTCACAGAAAAAAATTTTTTCCTTCTGTTGAGGTGGAACTTCCTGGGTGCCAGTTTGTGACCTGCTTGTTCTAGTGCTGACCTGAAGCTTATTTGCTGAGGCAGCAGAACAATTTTCACCTGACTCACAAAGGCAGGAGCAAGTACAGAGCTCCCGAGCCCTCCCTAGCGGGCAGCAGCCTTGACATGCTTGCACTGATGTCCACCTGCTGAGGTGGCACTTAGTCCTGCTCTCAAACCTGTGGTGCCTACATCTGATGAAAGGTAGGTGCTAATCAAACACAGATTTTAGTGGGGCAGTGAGGAGTGCAGGAAATGGCATTTTATCATCAGAGAGCCTCCTGTGCCACACAAAACACTCACCGAGCATCACTGCACAGCAGCCGTCTTTTGGCATCTCACGCTTCTGTGAAGAAAACCCCTATTAGTTGAAAAAACACTCTTCTGTTAACAGCCAGCTGGATATAGTGTATCGACGTTATTAACCAGGCAGCATCGCCTTTGCTTCAGATCTATATTCACCTTGGCCTGGGGTTGCTCAGTTGAAACCTCAACTATATGGATTGGAAGGTGCAAGGGCATTCGGTTACTTATCTTCTGCTCCTGGGCTGGGACTTGTTTTCTCTATACTAGGTAGAAAAAAAATAAAAATAAAGAAAATTGCCCTGCACACAGAGCAAAACCTAGCATAAAGTTTTGTACGAAACAAGCAGCTCCTGGGTCTTTCAATGGCCTTTCAGATAAGGAAGAAATTTCACCCATGGTGCACTGAGATAAGCTGCCATGCACAGGAGATCAGGCTTTTCTCCCCTCTGTGATCTAAGCTGGACTCCGAGAAATGACGACCTCCTAGAAGTGGCTGCAGGGACCTGGCCACATTTCACCTGCTGTTCCTGTGCAGAGCGAGTGGCAAACGCCCCCCCACCCCCCCCCGCCCCGGTGCTTTGTCATGTCAACAAATGTGCAGGAGTGAAGATAACAGAGAATTGGTCCCTAAGGCTCGAGGAATCAGACGGACCCGCTCTGTGCAACAGCTACAAGCACCCAGAGACCCACTTAGTGATGGACAGAGGCAGGAGAGGGGTTATCGAAGTAACTGAGAGAGAGACACCGAGCCCTGGGGATGGGGCTGGATTTAGTGCTGCCCTGGGAGCTGAGCAGAGTCAGGCTGCTGTGCTGAGGCTGTGCAGCAATCTGCTCCTTTTAGACACCGACCATGCCCTTGCACTTCTGCTCAGCGGCTTTCTGGCTGACGTGGGGTCTCATGATGGGAACGGATCCGTCTGCTGCCTTGGGGTAAAGCCTGCCAGGCTGTGTTCCTAAGAGCTGTTTCATATGAAGGAGTGAAAATCACGCTAGGAGCTGGTTCTGTGAGTGATGTGGTAAGACGAAGCTGCCCTGGGACTGGGGGAAAGCTGGGAACTCTCCTTTTACATAGAAGCTGTTAATTAGAAAATGAAGCTTTGGGTCACCTCCTTGTCCTCTTGGCTTTCCAAAAATGAAGTGACATGTGTGTTCCAGAGACTAAGATATTTCTCTGGACTAGTGAGACCACATCTGGAGCGTTGTGTTCAGTTCTGGTCTCTCCAGTTCAAAAGGGACAGGGAAATACTGGACGGAGTCCAATGGAGGCTACGAGGATGCTGAAGGGACTGGAACATCTCTCTGCTGAGGAAAGGCTGAGAGCCCTGGGGC